>JAUKPS010087970.1:0-99307 GCA_032273165.1 Chlorellidium tetrabotrys | reverse complement strand
TTCAAGGTGAATGTTTGGACCGATTGTTTCACGTGGAACATCCCCGATTTTCACGGGGTGGCGACCGTAGGGGCGGGGTTACCCCGCCCCTACGGCGATTCGCCGGTTCACCCTATGTTTCACGTGAAACAGGGGTGGGCCCTGAGGGCTACCCGAACGGCATTCATGCCGTTCCAACAGGATTAGGGCCTATGGCCCTATTCCTTGTCCATCGACAAAACCGCCAAAAACGCCTCTTGCGGGATTTCGACGGTTCCGACGGCCTTCATGCGCTTTTTGCCCTCTTTTTGCTTCTCCAGCAATTTGCGCTTGCGGGTGATATCGCCGCCGTAACATTTGGCCGTCACGTTCTTCCGAAGGGCCTTGACCGTCGTCCGGGCGATGACCCGCCCGCCGATGGCAGCCTGGATGGCCACCTCGAACATCTGCTGGGGAATCAGCTCCTTGAGCTTGGAGCACAGGGCGTTCCCCCAGGTGTAGGCCTTGTCCTTGTGAATGATCACGGAAAAGGCGTCCACCGGATCCCCGTTCAGCAGGATGTCGAGTTTGACAAGGCTTCCCTTCCGGTACCCCATAGGCTCGTAGTCGAACGAAGCGTACCCCTTTGAGGCCGACTTCATTTTGTCGAAAAAGTCGAACATGATTTCGCCCAGCGGGAACTCGTAGGAGAGGTTCACCTTGTCCGGGGTCACGTACTCCATGTGGGTGTAAACCCCCCGCTTCTCCTCCCCCAGCTTCATGATCGCCCCCACGTATTCCTTGGGAACGATGATCTGGGATTTGACGAAGGGCTCCTCGATGGCGTCGTATTTGCCGGCGTCCGGGAGCTTGCTGGGGTTCTCGATCGTGATGACCTCACCGCCCGATACATGGACGTGGTACTCCACGTTAGGGACGGTGGAAATCACGTTCATGTTGAATTCACGATCGAGGCGCTCGCGGACGACCTCCATATGGAGCAGTCCCAGAAAGCCGACGCGGTAGCCGAAACCGAGGGCTTGCGAGGTTTCCGGAGTCCACGAGAGAGCGGAATCGTTCAAGGCCAGTTTCTCGAGGGCATCCCGCAAATCCTCGAAATCCTCCGCATCCACGGGGTAAATGCCGGCGAACACCATGGGGATGATGTCCTTGTACCCCTTCAGAGCCTCGGTCGCCGGGTTGCGACGGTCGATGATCGTGTCCCCGATCTTGGTGTCGGCCACATTCTTGATGTTGGCCACCATGTAGCCGACCTCCCCCGCGGCCAGCGAGTCCGTCGGATTGCGATCGAGGGTCAGGAAGCCGATTTCGGTGACGTCGTAGTCCTTGCCCGTGGCCATCAGCTTGATGGGAGCCTTGTGTTCCAGAACCCCGTCGAACACGCGGATGTAGGCGATGGCGCCGCGGTAGGAGTCGAATTTGGAATCGAAGATGAGCGCCCGGGGGGGTGCCGTGCGGTCCGCCTTGGGAGGGGGAATAACCTCGATGACCCGGTCGATCAGCTCCTTGATGCCGATGCCTTCCTTGGCCGAGACACGGGGAATCAGGTTCGGCTCGATTCCGATCAATTCGCCGATGGTTTCCGCAATGTCGTCCGGATGGGCAGACGGAAGGTCGATTTTATTGAGAATAGGGAGGATGGTCAAATCATTCTCAAGTGCCAGATAGAGGTTGCTGAGGGTCTGCGCCTCGATGCCCTGGGTCGCGTCCACCACGAGAATGGCCCCCTCACAGGCCGCCAGGCTCCGGGAAACCTCGTACGTGAAGTCCACGTGCCCCGGGGTGTCGATGAGATTGAGGAAGTACTCTTCCCCCTTGTAGGCATACCGCATCCGGATGGCGTGGGACTTGATGGTGATGCCGCGCTCCCTTTCCAGATCCATGTCGTCCAGCACCTGCGCCTGCATCTGCTGGCGGGTGATGGTGGCGGTGGTTTCCAGCATGCGATCGGCCAGCGTGGACTTGCCGTGATCGATGTGCGCGATGATGCAGAAGTTGCGGATCTTGTCGGCGGCGGGGCGCATGCGGTTCCTGCGGGGCGGTAGGCCCGAAAAGGGTCTGAAAGGGCCGGAAAAGTACCTCTTGTTTTTGTATAATTCGACCCCGCGTTTTTGAGAGGATCCCATGAATCGCACTTCCTTGAAAAAACTTGTTGCCGCTTTCGCCTTCCTGGGCCTCGCCCTGCCTGCATTGGCAGCCGCGCAAGGATCCGGCGACGGCAGCCCCTTGGCCGCTCGCGTTTTCAATCGCGACTTCTCCAAGACCCAGAAGATCGTCGCCGAAATCAAGGTGCACGAGGGCGTGATGAAGTTCGAGCTGAACTTCAAGGCCGCGCCCAACACCGTGGCCAACTTCATGCATCTGGCCGACTCCGGGTTCTACAAGGGCACCGCCTTTCACCGCGTGATCCAGGGCTTCATGGTTCAGGGTGGCGATCCCAAGGGCGACGGCACCGGCGGCCCGGGTTACACCATCGCCGACGAGATTTCTCCGGACCTCAAGCATGAGACGGGCACGCTTTCCATGGCCAATGCCGGCCCGGGCACCGGCGGTTCGCAGTTCTTCATCTGCCACGGCCCGCAGCCCCATCTCGACGGCCGCCACGCAATCTTCGGCAAAATGATTTCCGGCTTCGACGTGGTGACCCGCATCGAGAAGGGTGACCCCATCCTCGGCATCACGCTCACCGAGACCAAGAAGCCCTGAACCAAGACGCCATCCGCCGCGCGCGGATCCGCGAAGGAACCCGGTGAAAAAAACCAAGGCCCCCGCCAAGAAGACCCCGGTCCCCGCAAAGGCGGGGAAGACCGCCGCCAAGGCCAAGCCGGCCGCGAAAAAACCGGCGCCCAAGGCGAAGCCGGCGGGCAAGGCCGTGAAGGCGAAGGTCGAGCCTAAAAAGGCGGCAAAAGAATCCGCGAAGTCGGCGCCCATCAAGGCTGCGGCTGCGACCAAGAGTGCCGCTGCGAAAACCGCCAAGGCCGTCCCGACCAAGAAGGCCCCCGCGCCCGCACCTGCTGCAAAAGGCAAGGTTGCGCCTGCGTCGGTCAAGGCCGAAACAAAAAAACCCGAAACCAAGGCCGAGGCCAAGGCAAAAGCCGCCAAGGAAAGCGCCAAGCCCGCGCCCGTGGTCGACGCCTTTCCGGCGCTCGAGCCGGGCGTGAAGCGACCTTCAAAGCCTTTCTTCCTCGAGGTGAAACCCGGGGTGGAGCGCGTGATCAAGCGCGGCGACAAGTCGGCCGCCACCCAGGCCATCGATCTGCAAGCGCGGCGCAAGGGCCCCACGGCGGAGGAATCTCCCGAAGAGCTCGCCGAGCGCATCGAGCGCGAACTGCAGAGCCAGTCCTTCCTCAAGCGCGCGCCCATGCGCCGCCAGCTCTGCACCAAGTGCGGCATCAACGCGGTGTCGCCGCGCTTCACCATCGACCGCGAACTCGGCTACTGCGATTCGTGCGCCGAGATCCTGCGACTGGGTGAGACCAAGGAAGCCAAGCGCATGGAGTTCGGCTTGTCTCCGGTCAAGAAGGACGAAGCCGCAACCGGCGAACCCGCCGGGCCGGACGAAGTTCCGCCCGAGGACGCCGAGGAAGAGCCCGTGCCCGACGAGGATCTCGACGAATAGTCTCACCGGCCTCGGCGCCCGGCGGGATGCCGGCGTCGATGCGCTCCGGACCTTGGCCGTCATGGGCATGATGGCCGCGCACACGGCGCGGCTCGTCCTCTTCAATCTCCGCCCCGAGTGGGCGCGCACGGTGCTCCTCCTCGAGCCCGTCATCCCGTCTCTCTTCCTCTTTCTGGTCGGGTGGTCCCTCGCGCGATCCTGTCGAGCCGCGCTCGATCGCGGCCTGCGCCGCCGCACCTGGTTCGCGCGCCAAGCGCGCCGCGCGCTGATTCTGTGGCTGGTATCCACGCTGTTCTATGTGCTGGAGCTGGGCGCGCGCTTCCCGGACATGATCACGGCGAGCGGGATTCTCGCGAACATCGCCTACGCGATCATGCTTGTCGCGACAATGCTCTGTCTTCCGCGACCGCGGCTCGCCGTGGTCCTCGCGCTGGGCGGCGGCGCGGCGTTGTTCACGGCGCTGGATGCCGCGGGCGCGCGCGTCTTTCCGATCAACATCGGCAACGCACCGTTCCTCCCGCTCTGGCTGTTCGCGTTCGCAGGCGCGCTCTGGGAAACGGCGGCGCGGCGGACGGCGTGGCGCCATGCGGCGGGAGCCGCCGGAGCCGTCGCCGCTTTCATCCTGCTCGAACGCTACGGGGCAAAAGCTCTGTTCACCGCACCGGTCGGGCGCAGCGACGCCGGCCGCGAGGTGGCGGCCGCGCTGTTCGGGGGAGGGGAGGCCCGCCACCTCGCCTATTACAATCTGCGCCCCGCCCTGGCGCTGGCCTGTCTGGGGATCCATTTGGCCGCAGGTTCCTTGCTGGACCTTCTTTTCCGCCGGATACGGGAGCCGGCGGCCCGATTCCTGTTCGCCCTGGGGCGGCACGCCCTCATCGCGTACGTCTTGCACCTTGCGCTTTTGGCCGTGCTGGTAGTGGCATTCGGAAGACAACCCTTGTCCTCGGGGGCGCAAACGACCCTAACCTGGCTTTCCTTGATTCTTGTTTGCCAATTCTGCGTCTTTTTTCGCGAGACGCAAAAGCGCGTATAATCGGCGTATTTCGCGAAATAACGGTGCTGAATGCGGATTCACGCGCTAGATTATCCAAGGAACAATCCGGATTTTTCAGTTGCCCGTCGGAAACCGACGCGGAGGGGGACTTGATATGAAACTGCTGAACCTGCGCAATCTGTTTTGGGCGTTGCCGCTGTGCGCGTCAGGCATTGCGGTCGCACAGCCGAACACCTTGAATGGCGACGAAGTGATTGCGGGCTACGAGAACCTGTTTGACGGCATCGAGGCGTTCAGTGTGAAGTGGTATGGCATCACCGGCAACAGCCAGACCTCCTATTCGTTCACCAATAATCCGCCCTCCAGCTGGATCGTCACCACCGAGAACGACTACAAGGTGCTTCAGGTGTCCTCCGGCGGACAGAACCACGTGGCCACCCGTGACTCCACCTACCGCAACTTCGATTTGAAAGTGGAGTGGAAGGTGCCCAGCCAGGGCAATAGCGGCATCTTCCTCCGCTTCCTGAAAATCGCCAGCTGGGGTGGCGCCTCGGGTTCCGAGGTTCAGGTGGTCGCGGTGGATCACAGCGACGGTCAGCAGGCGCTCCATCGGGCCGGCACGAACTACGACATGTTCCCGCTCAAGACCGGACTCGAAAACTGGTTCAAGCCGATCAACAACTGGAATGAAATGCGCATCATCGCGTACGAAAACAGGGTCGCCCATTACGGAAACGGGGTGAAGCTGCTTGAGTACGACATGTTCTCGACGGCTTACGCCAATGCCTATGCCCTGAGCAAGTACAAGACCTATCCCCGGTACAAGGACGTGCACGCCGGATCCTTTTACATCCAGCATCACGGTGAAACGGGCATCAAGTACCGCAGCATGCGCGTGAAGAAATTCACCGACTCCACGATGAACCCGTGGGCGGTGGGCTCTCCTTACTTGAAGCCGGGAAGCAATCCCCCCGAACTCGTCGACTCCTTGCCCATGACCACGGCCATGTTCCTCCCCGTCTCCATCGGACAAGGTGCCCGCCAGAGCATGAGCAATATCACCCTGTCCCGCGAGAACGGCGGTTTGTCGCTGCGTTTCCCGAGTCGCGCCGACTACGTCATTGAGACGCGCGGTCTGGACGGATCCCTGATCGCCCGGTACGATGCGATCGGCGCCGACCGCTTCCTGCTGCCGGAGTCGCGGGGCGAGCGCACTTACATTGTGAGGGTTTCCACGAGCGGAAAGGCCGTCTTCAACCGCCTTGTAGCTCCGCTCTAGTCCTATCGCTTCGGCGACTCGGTGTTTTTCTTCACCCATCAAAGGATCGGTATGTCCAAGACTTTTCGCATCGCCGCCTGTCTCGTCGCGGCGGCCTCCTCGGCTTTTGCCCAGGCGGCCAACGACATCTCCAAGCCGTCCTACACCGTGTTCCATGAGATGGGCCGCGTCGAGTCGGCCTCTTTTGAGAACACGCTGCCCATCGAGAACCAGTGGGTGCATCGCAGCGGCGCATGGATCAACTTGCGCGGCCAACGCGGCGAACGGCTCTCTCTCGATCTGGTGTTTGGGGGCGTGTACTACACGAACACCAAGGAACAGACCGACGCCAACACCAAGACCCGCTTCTTCGCCGCGTCGGTGCCGCGCTTCGACGTGACGTACCTGTTCGGCGACGTGCAGGATCCCGTCCTCAAACTCAACGCGGGCATCTTCAACTACAAGTACAACGAATACGCGCGCAACCTCGGCGAGTACGCGTTCCGCACCGGCACCTACCCCGGCTGGGTCAGCACGGGCGGCATCACCTACGTGGGCGTCAACAGCGCCCAGGTCACGGGATTCCGGCTGAGCCAAGGTTTCGGCGCCTTCACCCACGAAGTGCTCGCGACCCTGGAAACCGAAGTTCTGCCCACGTACGACATTTCCCTGACCTACATGGCGAAGTACAACTGGAACAACGTCGTGAAAGTCGGCGGCGGCGTCCAACTCGCCCGAATCCTGCCCGCCGTGCCCAGCCGCACCAACCCGGGCGTCATTCGCGATGCGTCATCCGGCACGGTCAACCCGAACGTGAGCAACCGCTACTTCGAATACAACGGCGAATGGTACGTGGACTGGCGCGACTATTATGACGCCCTTCTGGCCCATCCGGGAATCTCGAGCGCCGACAGCGCGCATTACGAAAAGGCCAAGCGCATCATCGACAGCGCACAGGGCCACGACCTCGGAGGCAACCCCGTCACGCGCATCAACGTGGATTACCAGAACTACAAGGCCTCGGGCGTCAAGCCCATCGCCACGTTCTCCTTCGATCCCAAGCCCATGGTGGGCGACTTCGGCGTGTTGGGCAAAAACGATCTCGTGCTCTATGGCGAGGCCGCGCTTTTGGGCGTGAAGGACTATCCCGTTTTCTACGACGATTGGAAGAAGCGTCTGCCCGTGATGGTCGGCTTCAATCTTCCGGCCTTCCGGCTTTTGGACGTGCTCGCCTTCGAGGTTGAATACTACGGATCTGAGTATCCCGACAACTTCCAGGGAATCATCAGCGGTTCCGTGCAGGGAGTTCCTTGGCCCACGGTTCCCAGCGCTTATCACGCCGACGACTGGAAGGACGACAACTGGAAGTGGTCGGTGTATGCGCAGCGCCGCGTCGTGGACGGTGTGACGCTCTCGACCCAGGTGGCCCGGGATCACGCGAGAGCCTGGTCCTACCCCACGGGCAAGACCTATTGGGGCATCATGAACGACAACGATGACTGGTACTGGATGCTGAAGCTGACCGCCAACCTGTAGCCGGCAGCCCGAGCGACAGGTGCCGGTTTCCGAATCGCCAAACCAGAACAAAAAGCCGGAACAATGAAGAAGGGTAGGGGGGACCCCCTGCCCTTTCTTTTTGGGGCAAGGCTTCGCCGCTCCGAATCTCGGGTTCTCCCTGGAACCGAAGCGCCCCCCTTGAGCCAGGGCAGCGGCATGCGGGATGCCCCCCGGGTGGGTCGAACGCCTGCCCCCGCGTAGGCGGGGGTCCCCAAAAAACGACTTTTTTCAGATAAACCCTGATTTTAGCCCTGTTTCCAGCCCTGAAACATTTTACATCGATACATCGCGATAAACCGATGGATTAGGGGCCGGACTTTTATACATTACACGGCCCAAAGGAGAACCCCATGGCCAAGCACCTCTTCACTTCCGAATCCGTCTCGATGGGCCACCCCGACAAGATGGCGGATCAGATTTCCGACTCCATCCTCGACGCCATGCTCGAGCAGGATCCCAAGTCCCGCGTCGCCTGCGAGACCCTCATCACCACCGGCCTCGTGGTCGTGGCGGGTGAGATCACCACCAAGGCGAACATCGACTTTCAGCAGGTCGTGCGCGAGGCCATCAAGCGCACCGGCTACGACGACGCCAACAAGGGCTTCGACTACAAGACCTGCGGCGTGAGCATCGTGCTCGACAAGCAGAGCCCCGACATCGCGCAGGGCGTGACCGAGGGCGAGGGCCTTCACAAGGAACAGGGCGCCGGCGACCAGGGCCTGATGTTCGGCTTCGCCGTGCGCGAGACCGACGTGCTGATGCCGCTGCCCATCCACCTCTCGCATCGCCTGATGGAGAAGCTCGCCGAGCTGCGCGAGAACGGCACGCTCAAGTGGCTGCGCCCCGACTCCAAGTCGCAGGTGACAGTCGAGTACGATGCGGACAACAAGCCCGTCCGCGTCGACACGGTCGTGATCTCGACGCAGCACAGCGAAGACGTCGACCATGCCACGCTCGAGAAGGAAATCATCGAGAAGTGCATCAAGTTCGTGATCCCCGCGAACCTGCTGGACGCCAACACGCGTTACCTCATCAACCCGACCGGCCGCTTCGTGGTGGGCGGCCCGATGGGCGATTGCGGTCTGACCGGCCGCAAGATCATCGTCGACACGTACGGCGGCATGGGCCGTCACGGCGGCGGCGCGTTCTCGGGCAAGGATCCGACGAAGGTGGACCGCTCGGCGGCCTACGCCGCCCGTTACGTCGCGAAGAATCTCGTGGCCTCGGGCTTGGCCGACCGCATCGAGGTGCAGGTGGCCTACGCCATCGGCTACCCGAAGCCCGTGTCGGTGTTCGTGGACAGCTTCGGCACCGGCCGCGTGTCGGACGAAGTGCTCTCGCAGCTGGTGAACGACCACTTCGACCTGACGCCCGCGGGCATCGTGAAGACGCTCGACCTGCTCAAGCCCCGCTACAAGAAGACCGCGACGCACGGCCACTTCGGCCGCAACGAACCGGAATTCACGTGGGAGAAGACCGACAAGGCCGCCGCTCTGCGCGCCGCCGGCGAGAAGCACCTCGCCGCGGGCGTGACGCTGCCGGCGCTGGTGTAAGAAAAGAAAAGGGTAGGGGGTAGGAGGTAAGGGGAAAACCCTGATGCCGCCACCCTCCTGCCTTTTTTACCCCCTACCCCTTACCTCCTACCTGACGCAGAAAAGACCTCACAGAATTCAAGACAAGAGTTACCCCAAGGAGCCCTCATGACCACCGCCACCGCCTCGGCCCCCAAGGCCACCGCCACCAAGGACTACCACGTCCGCGACATCACCTTGGCCGACTTCGGTCGCAAGGAACTCGATATCGCCGAGCATGAGATGCCCGGCCTCATGGCCACGCGCGAGAAGTACGGGCCCAAGAAGCCGCTCAAGGGCGTGCGCATCACCGGCTCGCTGCACATGACCATCCAGACCGGCGTGCTCATCGAGACTCTCAAGGAACTCGGCGCCGACGTGCGCTGGGCCTCCTGCAACATCTTCTCGACGCAGGACCACGCCGCCGCGGCCATCGCCGCCAGCGGCACACCGGTGTTCGCCTGGAAGGGCGAGACGCTGGAAGAGTACTGGGATTGCACGTGGAAGGCGATCATGTTTCCGGGCAACAAGGGCCCCGAGCTGATCGTCGATGACGGCGGCGACGTGACGCTGCTGATCCACAAAGGCTACGAGATGGAGAACGGCGACGGTTGGGTGAATACCCCGTCCGACAACCACGAGGTGGGCGTCATCAAGGCCCTGCTCAAGCGCATCGCCGCCGAGCAGCCCGGCATCTTCAAGACCATCGTCAAGGACCTGAAGGGCGTTTCGGAAGAGACGACCACCGGCGTGCATCGCTTGTATGAGATGGCCAAGGCCGGCAAGCTGCTGTTCCCCGCCATCAACGTGAACGACAGCGTGACCAAGTCCAAGTTCGACAACCTGTACGGCTGCCGCGAGTCGCTGCTCGACGGCATCAAGCGCGCGACGGACGTGATGATCGCCGGCAAGGTCGGCGTGGTCTGCGGATACGGCGACGTGGGCAAGGGTTGCGCCGCCGCCCTCAAGGGAATGGGCGCGCAGGTCGTGGTCACCGAAGTCGATCCCGTGTGCGCGCTGCAGGCCGCCATGGAAGGCTACCGCGTGCTCACCGTCGAGGACACCTTGGGCTGGGGCGACATCTACGTCACCACCACCGGCAACAAGGACATCATCACCGTCGAGCACATGGTGAAGATGAAGGACCAGGCCATCGTCTGCAACATCGGCCATTTCGACAACGAGATTCAGGTCGACAAGCTGGAGAAGCACGCCGGCGTCAAGAAGCTGAACATCAAGCCGCAGGTGGACAAGTACACCTTCCCGACCGGCAACAGCATCTACATGCTGGCCGAAGGCCGTCTGGTGAACCTCGGTTGCGCCACGGGCCACCCCAGCTTCGTGATGTCGAACTCCTTCACCAACCAGACGCTCGCGCAGATCGAGCTGTGGGCCACCAAGGACAAGCGCGAGATCGGCGTCACGGTGCTGCCCAAGCACCTTGACGAAGAAGTCGCCCGCCTGCACCTCGACAAGATCGGCGCCAAGCTGACCAAGTTGACCAAGGAACAGGCCGACTACATCGGTGTGGACGTGAACGGCCCGTACAAGGCCGAACATTACCGGTATTGATCCGGCCTTGTAGGGGCGGTTCACGAACCGCCCTTTAACAGCGGAATGAATCGCAGGGGGGCCGGAATCCGGTCCCCCTTTTCTTTGGGCGGTCTGCGTCGTCACAGACGGGGCCAACAAAAAACCCCTCCCGATCAAGTGATCGGGAGGGGTCTTGATCCACCCCCGGACGAACCGGGTGCGGAGGAGAATTACAGGCCGAGCGTGTAGTACAGCGAAGCCCAAATGCCCCAGGTCTTCCAATAGTCGTCGCTGGCGGCGACGGCATACGGAATGTTGGCTTCCATCGCCCAAGCATCGGAGAAGGTCCACGTCAGACCGGGAACCAGCTTGGTGGAATTGCCATCCCCTTGGGAGACGTAATCGATGCCGACATAACCGGCGATTTTGTCGGACAGCATGTATCCGGGCTTCAGGTAAACCCGCAAGATGTTGTCGGACTCCAGATCGCCGTCTTTCATGTTGATCTGGTAGCTCGCGAGGCCCACGGCCTGAAACTGGCCGTAGTTCTTGCCGTACACGAGACCCGGGGCGATGCCCGTGCCTGCATACCCATCGGCGCGATCACCCGTGGCAAACGGCAGCACGATGTTCGCGAACACTGCGAGGCCCATGTCACCGATCGCGTATTTGGCGGCGAGCTCGGGCTGTGCCAAGCCGGTGCCTGCTTCCTGAGACTTGTAGGTGGCGGCAAGCTCCAGATCAAGGCCGTTCATGACGCCATACTTGAACTGCAAAGGAACGCCGGTCGTGGCGTTGCCGACTTTGGGAGTTTCCTTGCTGACGCCGAAGTCGATTTCGAGCTTCTGAGGAGCAAGAGGCATGTACTCGTCGAGCGCGAACACGCTGCTCGCAAGAGCGAGAGAAATCAGTGCGACTTTTTTCATGGTTCCTTCCTTATCGGTGGTGAATCCACCAAGTGGGATGCCATTAAGCTAATCCCTGAAATTTGCCGAAACAAGACAATTTTTCCCCTTTAGGCGGGCCTGTTGAGGGCCACCAAAGACAAATTTCCGGATCTCTTTACAAATCAATCACTTAACATTCTGGTGCAATGCCCTCTCTGACAAAAAAGCAATCACAATTCCTGAAATGGCATCGGCTCGGTGCACCTTTTACGATGAACACCGCGGTTTTTGGGTTCGACGCGAGGCAGATGTTGTTGTCATTTGACTTCACATTTCGAATGGATTCGGGGCCTTTCGGCTTCGGTGCACCCTTCAATCTTCCCTAGATTCGCGCAATGGCGGAAATCGAAAAGTGGCGGCATGTCGGCGAGCGTATTGGCGTGCTGATCCGCATGCGCGGCTACAAGACCCTGGAGCTCTTCGCGCATGAGCACGGCATCGACAAGTCGGTGCTGAACCGCCTCATCCGCGGCAAGCGCGAGGTGCGGCTCTCCACCTTCCTCAGGATCCTGGACGCGCTGGAGATTCCCATCGCCGATCTGCACGCAGGGGGCGGCACGGTGCGCGAGAGGGAGCCTGGCTACGATGCACGGTCCATGCGGCCCAAGATGCCGGAAGCCGGGGGACGCATCTACCGTTTTCTGCGCGAAGAGTTCGATCGCATCGAGGTGCGCAAGAGCACGCGGGACAAAAGTCCGGTGATCGTGGAAGCCACCGGGAAGAAGGCGCGGGCGCTGGCGGTGCAGTCGAGGACGTTTCGCATCGAGCTTTAGCGCGCACCGCCTTGCGCCCGCGCCTCGAAGAAACCCCGGCGCAGCCGCGCGGGATTTCAGGGAATGAAAAAACCCTCCGGGAACCGGAGGGTTTTTTCTTGCAGGGGGAACCCTCCGACTATGCTTTGGCCAAAAAGGCCTCAACGGTGTCGCAGGTATGCAACAGGATGTCGAGATCGAGCAGATCGTCGCGCCCGATGACGCGCTCGCGCTTGGGGCGCCCCGCAAAGAGCGGGATAGCATCCGTCGCGAGAACGGCGCTCGTCTTGACGGGGTGATTGCGGTCGAGATTGTGAGCCATGATTCCCCCCTTTCACCGACGTTTCGGAGCGAAACCCATGCCACTCACGGGACCCCCTCCATCCCGGAAACTATGCAAAATCCGGACGAGCGGCAAATCCTGCCGCGAGAAGTCGCAAGAAGGGTGTCAAGATGGGACACCCGTGTGGAACGATCCGGGTCGAATCAGGCGGGGGAGGGAGACGCCGTCGGGCCTTCCATCCCGTGCTCCTTGAGCTTGCGCCACAAGGTGGAGCGCGAGATGCCGAGGCGACGGGCGGCCTCGGTGTGGTTGCGCTGGCAAACCTCGAGCGCGCGACGGATGTAGTCCTTTTCGAGCTGCGCGAGAGTCAGCAAGGTGTCGGGTGTCGGGATCATGGTTTCGTCCTCCGTTTTCAAGGTCGTGGCGGGCAGGGCCAGCGGGGCGTACATCCCCGGGCCGGCTTCTCCGCCGGTGAGATATTCGGGCAAATCGGTGAGCAGGATGTGGTCGCCCTCGCACAACGTGACGGCGTGCTCGACGATGTTCTCCAGCTGACGGATGTTGCCCGGGTAGTCGTAATCCATCAGGATGGCCTCGGCGCTCTTGGCGATGCCGAGGATGTCCTTCTTCTCGCGCGTCGCGTATTTCTTGACGAAGCTGCGGAGCAGGCTCGGGATGGCGTCGCGGCGCTCGCGCAGCGGCGGGAGCGTGAGGTGAAAGACGCTGAGGCGGTAGTACAGATCCTCGCGAAAGGTGCCCGCCGCGATGGCCTGATGCAGGTCGCGGTTGGTGGCGGCGATGACACGGGTGTCCACGTAGCGCACCTCGGTGTCGCCGACGCGCCGGATCTCGCGCTCCTGCAAAAAGCGCAGCAGCTTGACCTGGGTGGTGAGGCTGAGCTCGCCGATCTCGTCGAGGAAGAGCGTCCCTTTGTCGGCCATTTCGATGAGGCCCTTGCGGTCGCCCACCGAGCCGGTGTAGGAGCCTTTTTTCGAACCGAACAACTCGGCCTCGACCAGGCTCTCGGGGATGGCGCCGCAGTTGACGGCGACAAAGGCCTCGTCGGCGCGCGCGGAGAGGCGGTGGATCACGTCGGAGACGAACTCCTTGCCCGTGCCGCTTTCGCCCGAGATGAGGATGGTGCTGCCGGTGGGTGCGACCTTGAGAATGGTGCGCAGGATCTTCTTCATGGCGGGCGAGGAGCCCAGCAAGTCCTCCGCCACGTGCTCCTGCAGCTCGCGCGTGTTGCGGCGGCTGACCGAACGGTTCAGGGCTTTGCGCGCCAGCGACTCCATGAGCTCGGGGCTCACGGGCTTCACGAGGAACGAGTGGGCGCCGCGATGCACGGCCGCCTCGGCCTTGGCCTTGTCCGCAGGTTCCGCGAGGATGAAAATCTCGATGCCGGGATTACGCTCGCGAGCGAGGGCGGCCACGTCGAGATTGTCGATGGTGAGCAGATCGGTGGAGAGGAAAAGCACGGCGATGTCGCCCTGCCCGAGCAGGCGTAGCGCGCCCTGTCCGCCCGCGCTTTCGAGCAGGCGCGTCTCGGGCAGCGACCACGAGGCGAAGACCTGCTTCTTGAGCTCGGCATCGCTGTCCAGGATGAGCACCTTGGCGGCGAACTCTTCCATGTGACGTCCTCCCGTTTCCATCGACACGTTCTCTTCCTCCCCTCTCCCGCCACGCGGTCCCCGAGCTTGTCGAGGGGCGCGAGCGGGAGAGGGGCTGGGCGTGAGGGTTAAAGGCAGAAGAACCGCGACTTCGAGGAGCCGCCGCCCTTGACTTCCTTGCCGTCCTTCGCTTCCCAAATCCCTTGAAGCTCCTTGAGCAGCTCCGTCTCGCGCGCGCCCAGCTTCTCCGGAACGGACACGCGAATCTTGACATACAGGTCGCCGTGCGCGCCCCCGTGCAACTCCGGCATGCCCTTGCCCTTGACGCGCATCAGCTTGTCGTTCTGCGTGCCGGCGGCGATCTTGAGATCCAGCTCCTTGTCGAGCGTGGGCACGCGCACCGAGCCGCCCAGCGCGGCCACGGTGAAGGGGATTTCGGCGGTGTGATGCAGGTCGAGACCGCGCCGCTCGAATCGATCGTCATGCGCCTCGCGGATGTGGACGATGAGGTCGCCCGAACCGCCGCCGTTTTGCCCACGATGTCCCTCGCCGCGCAGCGTGAGGTACTGGCCCTCCTCGACTCCCGCGGGAATGTCGATGGGGATCGTGACCTCTTCCTGCATGCGGCCTTGGCCGCGGCACTCTTTGCACGGGGTCTTGATGCGCGTGCCTTGGCCGCCGCAATCCGGGCAGGCGGTGACGTTGACCACCTGGCCGAAGAAGGAGTTCTGCACGCGGCGCACCTGGCCTTGACCGGCGCAGGTGGCGCAGGTTTCCTTGCCCGTGCCGCCCGCGCCGTCGCAGGTTTTGCACTTGCCGTAGCGCTTGAGCTGGATCTTCTTGGTGACGCCCGTGGCGATTTCAGCCAGTGTGAGCGTGAGCTGGATTTGCAAATCGGCGCCGCGCGGCGGCCCCGAGCGACCGCGACGGCCGCCCATCCCACCGAAGGCGTCGCCGCCGCCGAAGATGTCGCCGAAAGCGGAGAAGATGTCCTCGAAGTTGCTGAAGCCTTGCGCGCCCCCGCCGCCGAATCCGCCGCCGCCGTTCATGCCGGCGTGGCCGAAGCGATCGTACTGCGCCTTCTTCTGCGCGTCGGAGAGAACGCCGTAAGCCTCGGAAGCTTCCTTGAACTTCTCCTCGGCCTCCTTGTTCCCCGGGTTCTTGTCGGGGTGGTACTTGATGGCCAGCTTCTTGTACGCCGACTTGATGGCATCGACGGAAGCGTCCTTGGAGACGCCGAGGATTTCGTAGTAATCGCGCTTGGAGGCCATCCGTCCCTTTCAATCCCTGTCGACATTCGAACACGTGGCGGATTTCATCGCCGGATCATGCCCCGCATGATCGGCGGGTAGGGGGGATTACTCAGCCGTAAAGGCTTCGTGCCAGCGGCTCATGAATCCCCCCTACAGGTCGTCGATTTTAATCGACGACCTTGAAATCCGCGTCCTCGGCCTTCGGTGCGTCACCGCCTGCAGCGGAGGAGCCACCCTCGGGCTGCGCCGCCTGCGGACCCGCACCTTGCGCCTTCGCCTGCTCGGCTTTCAGCGCCGCCTCGGAAAGCTTCGCCGAAGCCTGCTCGAGCTTGGTCTGCGCGGCCTTGATGGCCTCGACCTCGCCCCCGGCGATGGCGGTTTTCAGCTCGGCGAGCGCGGACTCGGCGGCGGCTTTTTCGTCGGCCGTCACCGCGTCGCCATGCTCCTTCAGCGCCTTCTCCACCGCGTACGCGATCTGCTCGGCCTGGTTCTTGACCTCGGCCTTTTCCTTCTCCTTGCGGTCGGCCTCGGCGTTGGCCTCGGCCTCCTTCACCATGCGGTCGATGTCGGCTTCCGACAGGCCCGAGCTCGCCTCGATGCGGATCTTCTGCTCCTTGCCGGTGGCCTTGTCCTTGGCCGACACGTGCACGATGCCGTTGGCGTCGATGTCGAAGGTGACCTCGATCTGCGGCAAGCCGCGCGGCGCGGGCGTGATGTCGGTCAGGTCGAAGCGGCCGAGCGTGCGGTTGTGCCGCGCCATCTCGCGCTCGCCCTGCAGCACATGGATGCTCACGGCGGGCTGGTTGTCCTCGGCGGTGGAGAACACCTGGCTCTTGCGCGTGGGGATGGTGGTGTTGCGGTCGATGAGCTTGGTCATCACGCCGCCGAGGGTCTCGATGCCCAGGGACAGCGGGGTGACGTCGAGCAGCAGCACGTCCTTCACCGAGGCATCGCCGGCGAGCACGCCCGCCTGCACCGCGGCGCCGATGGCCACCACTTCGTCCGGGTTCACGCCCTTGTGCGGCTCCTTGCCGAAGAGCTTCTGCACGGCTTCCTGCACGGCGGGGATGCGCGTCGAACCGCCGACGAGGATGACCTCGTCGATCTGGCCGGCGTTCTTGCCGGCGTCCGCGAGCGCCTTGCGCACCGGCTCAAGGCTGCGCTCCACGAGCGTGGCCGTGATCTGGTCGAACTTGGCGCGCGAGAGCGTCAGCTCGAGGTGCTTGGGGCCCGAGGCGTCGGCGGTGATGAACGGCAGGTTGATGCTGGTCGAGGTCGCACCCGAGAGGTCGATCTTCGCCTTCTCGGCCGCTTCTTTCAGGCGTTGAAGCGCCATCTTGTCCTTGCGGAGGTCGAGGCCAGAGTTCTCGCGCTTGAACTCCTCGGCGATCCAGTCAATGACGGCCTGGTCGAAGTCGTCGCCGCCGAGGTGGGTGTCGCCGTTGGTGGACTTCACCTCGAACACGCCGTCGCCGATTTCGAGGATGGAGATGTCGAAGGTGCCGCCGCCGAGGTCGTACACGGCGATCGTTTCATTCTTCTTCTTGTCGAGGCCGTAGGCCAGCGCGGCGGCGGTGGGCTCGTTGACGATGCGCAGCACCTCGAGGCCCGCGATTTTGCCGGCGTCCTTGGTGGCCTGGCGCTGCGCGTCGTTGAAGTACGCGGGCACGGTGACCACGGCCTGCGTGACCGTCTCGCCGAGGTAGTCTTCCGCGATCTTCTTCATGGCCTGCAAGACCATGGCGGAGATTTCGGGCGGGGTGAACTTCTTGCCGTCGATTTCCACGGCGGCGGGTTCGCTGCCGTTGCCGACGACCTTGTACGGCACGCGGGCCTTCTCGGCTTCCACTTCGGCGCCGGTGTGGCCCATGAAGCGCTTGACCGAGTAGATGGTCTTTTCGGCGTTGGTGATGGCCTGCCGCTTGGCGACGTGGCCGACGATGCGCTCACCGGTCTTGGTGAACGCGACGATGGACGGCGTGGTGCGGTGTCCTTCGGCGTTGGGGATCACGGTAGGCTTGCCGCCCTCCATGACCGCGACGCAGCTGTTGGTGGTTCCGAGGTCGATTCCGATGATCTTGGCCATGATGGTTCTCCCTGTTTTTTGTTCTTCATTGGGGCGATTCATGAATCGCCCCTACATTCCCTGTTGTCTCGTCTCTGTCCGGCGACCCGTGGGTCGCCCTTACCCGTCTCCGTGTGTCGCGGACGAGGCGTGCCTCGTCCCTACGGGGCCGGCGGCCCCTGCGACACGATCACCTTCGCGTGCTTCAGGATTTTTCCTTTGATCTTGTACCCCTTCGCGACCACCTGGATCACGTGGTTCTCCGCGACCGTTTCACTTTGCTGCTGCAGCAAGGCTTCGTGAAGATTGGGATCAAATTCCGCGCCAACGGGATCGATCTCTTCCAGACCTTCCGCGTCGAGGATTTCCTTGAAGCGTCCGAAAATCAGCTTCACGCCCTTTTCAAAATCTTCCGGAGTCGATTTCGCCTGCGCATCAAAAGCGCGGTGAAAGTTCTCGAGCACTTCGGTGAGCTTGCCGACGAGCTTCGCGTTGGCCGTGGCCATCAGCTCGAAGACTTCCCTGTTCTTGCGATTGCGGAAGTTCTCGAACTCGGCGTAAAGGCGGAGGTTCTTGTCCTTCTCGGCGGCGAGTTCTTCCGCAAGCTTTGCGGCGTCGGTTGAAGACGAGGCTTGGGGGTTCTCTTCGGAAGCCGCTCCCTGGCCGGGGGTCTCTGTGGACGCTTCGATATCGGCGAGGATGTCGCCGATGTCCTGCGGGGTCTTTTCTTCGTTCATGCGCTGTCGTCTGCCCTTTGTTGGGGCGCAATATATTGCGCCCTTACGATCCGTCTGTCCTTCGTCTAGGGCGAGCCGCGGCTCGCCCGTACGCCGTTGTTGTCGATACGCCGTGCGGCGCGGCGGCTATCCGTCGTTGACGGTCAATCGCCGCGCCGCGTAATCCACCATGGGAACCAGTCGCGCGTAGGGGATTCTCTTCGGCCCCAAAACGCCCACGAGCCCGCGGGAGGATCCCCCCCCACCAAAACTCGCGGTGACCAGCGAAAGGGATCGGAAAAGCCGCCCGTCCGGGCCCCGTTCCTCCCCGATCGTCACATGGACTCCCGGATTTTCATCCTCATCCTCCCGGGAACGCAAGAAGTGAACCAAGGTGACTTTGGACTCTAAAAGCGCGAAAATCGACTCAATTTCGCCGGTTTTCCCGAAATCCTGCCGACCGACCAGGTTTCGTGCCCCGGAGATGAAGACGTCCTCGCCGGTTTTGTCCCGGGACAGCTTCAAAATGGAACGACCCAGCAGGCTCATGGCGTCTTTTTCGTCGGCCGGGGCGGAAATCGCCTCGATTCCCCTAAGATAGTCGTTCAATACTGAAACAGGGCGCCCCTGCATTTCCTCATTCAGGCGCCTGACGACCGCTTCCAGCCGGAATATCGAGATGTCGTGGGTATCCACAAGCAAGGACCGGACCCCCATTCCCGAGTGGGCGGAGTCGGCGAAGACGATGGCCACCTTGCTGTCCTCGACCTGGACCAGCGAGGCCTTGCGGAACAGCGGCCGCTCGTCGGGGGGCGGGACCACCAGGCCGAGGAGGCGGGATTGATCGGCGAGCACCCGGGCCGCGCCGGTCATGCGGGACTCGGCGCTTTCTTTCGCGCCGGCGGCGGGGGAGGGGATCGCGATGTCCAACGCGCGGCGATCCTCTTCGGCGAGCGGCAGCGGGTGCATGAGCTCATCGACGTAGGCGCGGTAGCCGCGATCGGTGGGCAAGCGCCCGGCGGACGCATGCGGCTGCTCCACAAAGCCGCGCTCCTCGAGATCGGAGAGCGTGTTGCGGATGGTGGCGCTGCTGGCGCGCAGCACGGAGTTTTGCGAGAGCACACCCGACGACACCGGCTCGGCGCGCACGATGTAGTGCTCGACAAGGGCGGTGAGGACTTGCTTGGCGCGGGGGTTGAGAGAGTCTTCGTGGGAGCTCATAGCAATCCTCCCCCCCGGCCCCCCTCCACGTCGTCGCTCTGCGACTGTGGAGGGGGGAGGGTTAAAGAGGCCTTTGGGATTGTGATGGCTTCGTGGATGCGCTTCAGAAGAATTTCCGGATTTGTTTCGAGCTCCTTGGCGGTAATGCGGACGAACTTGAGGCCCTCCCGCTCAAGAATCTTCTGCCGAAATGCGTCGTATTCTTTTTGGTACTCGTGAATGCCGCCGTCGATTTCGACAGCGAGTCCGTGCTTGTAGCAATAAAAGTCCAGGATGAAACCGTGGTACACGAACTGCCGCCGGAACTTGAGGCCGAAGGCGTGGTGACGGCGCAACATGTTCCAGGCGATTTTTTCCGTGAACGTTTCGCGCCGCCGAAGTTCACGCGCGCGTAAAGTCTTGGCGAACTTCGGCACGGCTAGGGCCCCACGACCTTTCCCCCTCCACCTTCGCGCAGCGAAAAGGTGGAGGGGGGTTCGGGGGGAGGACTCTTGCGCGCCACGCCGCGCACGGGAGAATTTTCTGTGATGGATGGAACTTTTGTCTTTGATATCGCAATTTGCGATATCAAAATGAGAGACGTTTTCGCGCCTTTGGGTGCCATACCGCAAGCATAGCCCGAATACGGAATTCCGGCTCGCGCGAGGCGTGACGGCGGTCACATGCGACGCCATGTTTTTACAGCGGCCTTGCATTCGAGAGGTCGTACACCGTGAACTCGCGCTCGATGAGCCCGCAGTCCACGACGGCGCTGCGCCACGGATCGATGTGCGGCGCTTGCAAGTGGCGATCGAGCGAGGCCTGATCGGGCCACAGCTCGGAGAAGCGGATGAGCCCGGGGTCGAACGCGTCGACGGAGGCGTCGTAGGCGATGCAGCCGTCATGGCTGCGCGTGGCCTCGACGAGCGCGTTGAGGTGGGGGAGCACCTCGGGGATGCGCTCGGGCGGGAAGCGGAAGCTGCCGATCACGGCGACGGTGGCTTTGGGCGAATTCATGACAGGCTCCTTCTTGCAAAACAAAAAATCCCCCGACCCGTTTCCGGACCGAGGGATTGTGGTTTCGATGAAACCCGTACCGCCCGATGTCGGGCCCTTCGACAAGCTCAGGGACCCGACGCCGAAGCAGCGACGGATTACATCATGTCCATCCCGCCCATGCCGCCCATGCCGGGGCCGCCGGCCGGAGCCGAGGGCTTGTCTTCCTTCTTCTCCGCGATGAGGCAATCGGTCGTGAGCAAGAGGCCCGCGATCGACGCCGCATTCTGCAGCGCCGTGATCGTGACCTTCGCCGGATCGATGACGCCCGCGGCGACCAGATCCTCGAACTCGCCCGTGCGGGCGTTGTATCCGAGGTTGGACTTCGCTTCCTTCACCTTGTTCGCCACCACGGACGGCTCCGCGCCCGCGTTGAAGGCGATCTGGCGGAGCGGCTCCTCAATCGCGCGACGCACGATGGAAACGCCCACGGCCTGGTCGCCCGTGAGGGACAGACCGTCCAGCGCCTTCGCCGCGCGCACCAGCGCCACGCCGCCGCCGGCCACCACGCCCGACTCCACCGCCGCGCGCGTCGCGTGCAGCGCGTCGTCGACGCGATCCTTCTTCTCCTTCATCGCGGTCTCGGTGGCCGCGCCGACCTCGATCACCGCCACGCCGCCGGCCAGCTTGGCCAGGCGCTCCTGCAGCTTCTCGCGGTCGTAGTCCGAGGTGGTGTCCTCGATCTGCTTGCGGATCTGACCCACGCGCGCCTTGATGTCCGCCGCCTTGCCGGCGCCGTCCACGATCGTCGTGTTGTCCTTGTCCACATTCACCGACTTGGCCTGGCCGAGGTCGGCCATGGTCGCGCCGTCGAGCTTGAGGCCGGTCTCCTCGGAGATCACCTTGCCGCCCGTGAGGATGGCGATGTCTTCGAGCATGGCCTTGCGGCGGTCGCCGAAGCCCGGGGCCTTCACCGCGCACACCTTGAGCGTGCCACGCAGCTTGTTCACCACGAGGGTCGCCAAGGCTTCACCGTCGATGTCCTCGGCGATGATCAGCAGGGGCTTGCCGCTCTGCGCCGCCTTCTCCAGAATCGGGAGCAGGTCCTTCATCGCGGAGATCTTCTTGTCGTAGATGAGGATGAGGGCGTTCTCGAGAACCGCCTCCATCGAGTCGGGGTTGGTCACGAAGTACGGCGACACGTAGCCGCGATCGAACATCATGCCCTCGGTGATACGCACCTTGGTCTCGGCCGACTTGGCCTCCTCGATCTGGATGACGCCGTCCTTGCCGACCTTGTCCATCGCCTCGGCGATGAGGTTGCCGATCTCGATCTCGTTGTTGGCCGAGATGGAGGCGACCTTCGCCCACTCTTCCTTGGTCTTCACCGGCTTGGCGGCCTTCTCGATCTCCTTGACCAGGGCCTCGGTCGCCGCGTCGATGCCGCGCTTCAGATCGATCGGCGAGCCGCCGGCGATCACCAGCTTCAGGCCTTCGGTCACGATCGCCTGCGCCAGCACGGTGGCGGTGGTGGTGCCGTCGCCCGCCACGTCGGCGGTCTTGGAGGCCACTTCCTTCACCATCTGCGCACCCATGTTCTCGAACGCGTCTTCCAGCTCAATCTCCTTGGCCACCGACACGCCGTCCTTGGTGATGGAGGGCGAGCCGAAGCTCTTGGCGATCACCACGTTGCGGCCCTTGGGACCGAGCGTGATCTTCACCGCGTTGGCGAGCTTGTCCACGCCACGCTTCATCGCCGCACGGGCGGCCGCATCAAAAATCAGTTGCTTTGCCATTGTTTTTTCTCCTGGTTGAGGGGCGCCGAGAGCGCCCGTCTGTGATTTTTGCTCTTCTCTGTCTTGTGGGGGCGCAATATATTGCGCCCTTACACGACCGTTAAAGACGACCTTTACAGGATCGCGAGGATGTCGCTCTCGCGCATGATGAGCAGATCCTTGCCGTCCACCTGCACCTCGGTGCCGGAGTACTTGCCGTACAGGACCGTGTCGCCCACCTTCACCTCGGGCTTGATGAGCGTGCCGTTGTCGGACGCCTTGCCCGGACCGGCCGCGACGACCTTGCCCTTCTGCGGCTTTTCCTTGGCGTTGTCGGGGATGTACAGACCTCCCGCGGTCTTCTCGGCGGCCTCGAGGGGCTCCACGACGACGCGGTCAGCGAGGGGTTTGATGCTCATGGCATTCTCCTTTGGATGGTGAATCGTGATCTCAGAACCCCGGGTTCGACGGCATTTAGCAGAGCAAACGCCGGAGTGCTAAAAAGCGGGGGTTAATTTATTCGCTAAAAACGGCAAAGTCAAGTGCCCAGCCGGGCGGAAACCCCAACGAAACCCCAAACGCGTTTCGATTTGGAACGCGATCCCCCAGCCACCTATATCTAGGGGAAGGGCATCCGACAGAAGGCAAGGTATGGGGGCTCCCCGGGGGCCAAACCCGTTCCCGGTGCCCTGCGCAGCCCGCAAATACCGGGATGCGCAGCAACATTGGCGTTCCGGGTGCGGCAATGTCAAAATAAATTCCTGAAAATCATCTTACGAATAGTCTCCCCTCCACTTGCCGGGGACCCTCGGACCTGAGACGCGAACGGCGAGGGATCCACTCCCATTTTCGCCAAAACCGTCTTGGATGACGTAATCCTTGAAAACCGGATGAATGCTGATAATAAAGGTCAAATGTCGATTTTAACCTGCAAGGCGCATGGGTCGTAACCCAAAAAAGTCAAGCGAAATACAAGTCGTAACCCGACGGCAGAATTGACGGGAAATCCGGACCCTTCCACACCTAGATTGAATGACACGAGGCAAATTGAATTACGCCTCCGGAAAGGGGACCCCCATGAAACCGTCATCCATTTTCCACCCAACCCGCATCTGCAAGGCTCTCGGAATGGTCGTCGCTCTCGTTGGTGCGCTCGATATCTCACCCCGGGCTCAATCCATGGAGCCCGTGGCCACCCCGTCCGTCACGCCCTACGGCGTGCCGGGCATGTCCTTCCTGACCTCGGCGGAGCCGGTCGGGGACGGGCGCCTTAATCTGCACATCGGCGGCTACCTCTACCGACAAGAGCGGACGTTTCCCGGCGCGCCTCCCGCCGGAGCCCGCGTGACCACCGGCAGCGGCGGCGTCGCCGTGGGGCTCAACGACTTCCTCGACGCCTTCGCCGCGCTCTACATCTACAACCTGAACCAGCCCGGGTTCAACGGCTCGGGCTTTGGCAGCAGCGTGGTCGGCGCGCAAGCAAGCGTGCCCTTCTCCCGTGATGTTCCCATCCGGGTCGGCATCCAGGTCGCGGGCCTGTTCGGCACGGGGGACAAGCAAATCAATTCGAACGAGCTCGACGGATACAACTATCTGGAGACGCGCACGCACCACGACGTGATGGCGCGCGCCAGCCAGTCGCTTCTGATGGTGAAGAACGACGTGGGATTCAAGGTGCATCTCAACCAGGGAGTCATCTCGTCGTTCCAGCCGAGCAAGGAAATCGCGCTGCTCACCGGCGCCGGGGTGGAGGTGATTCCCGTGTCGCCTCTCACGTTGGGTCTTGAAGCCAACTCCCGCACCTTCCTGAACGATCCCGGGCCGGTGGATCCGTTTTGGGTGACCCCGTCGGTCACTTGGCGCACGCCCGTCTTCCTGAACATCCGCGTGGGCGCCGACGTTTCCGTCTCCAAGGAGCGGGAAGGCAACACGGCCCGCGCGCTGGAGCCCTGGCGCGCCTTCGCGGGCCTGACTTACTCGGTGGACACGCAAGCCGGGCGCAAGCGCCGGGCGCGCGAGGCCGCGCGCCGCGACTCGCTGGAGAGGGTCGCGCTGGCGAACCAGATGCGCAACGCCGACGCGGAGGCCCGCATGGCTGAAGCCAAGCGGGACAGCGCCCTCGCCGCGGCCAACGCCGCGAGCGCGGCGGCGCTCCGGCAGAAGGCGATCGCCGACTCGCTTGCTGCGGCCAAGCGGCAGGACTCGGTCGCCATGGCCAAGCGCCTGGAGGAAGAGCGCGCCAAGCGCACCGATCTGGAGAAGCAGCTTTTGACGACGGGCCTTCTGGTGCTGGACGCGGTGTACTTCGAAACGGGCAAGACGCAAATCTCCATCAACTCCGAGCCGTATCTGACCCTGATCGCGAAGATGCTGACGAAGTATCCCAAACTGCAGATCGAGATCGGGGGGCACACCGACAACGTGGGCGGGGCCACGTACAACCAGAACCTCAGCCAGGGACGCGCCGCGGCCGTGACGGCCTACATGATCCGCGTGGCGCCCGAGCTCGCGGGACGCCTGACCTCGCGGGGTTACGCGTACAGCCAACCCAAGGCGAGCAACAAGACGACGGAGGGCCGCCAGCTCAACCGGCGAACTGAACTGAAGGTGTTGAACCCCGGAGCGCTGCAAGAGTACCGCTGAAGTCGGCGCGGGTGATTCGGCCGGCAAGCGGCCTCATGCCTGCGGCATAAAATTCGGGTTCAGGTTCGGGTTCGGGAAAACTCCCGACCCGAACCTTGATTTCAAGCATCTGCGCGGGTGGATGAATCGGCAGGGCCTACAAGACCACGCGTAATGACTCGTGTGACCGGGAATGGCTGGAACGAAGTTCCACCGTGTAAACACCTCGGGGCAGACGCGAAGCGTCCCAGCGAATTTCCCGGCTGTCGTGTTGCGAAGCGTGGCATTGGCGCCCATCCGCGGCGGAGACGCTGAGGTAAACCGTGCCGACCAAACGACCGGGCGGCAAAAGGAAGCGCACGTCCCTGCCGTTTCTCAGCACCATCACGTCGAAGCCGCCCAGCGCGCCCAGGCTACGCGGGCCGCGTCGCAGAGAAGATGCGGGGCCCGGCAGCACGATATTGAACACACCGTCGGATCCGCCTCCGGCTCGCGGCGTGCGCGTGATGATGCGCTGCATGCCGGAGGTGATGAAGGCGTCTTCCGCGCCATCGTCTTCTTCGACATAGTAGGCGCCCTGAAAATACAGCTGCGTGATGAGCTCCACGGACACGCCGGATTCCGGGGGCAACGTCACCCGGTAATGAATGTGCGCCGTGCGGGTGGTGCTCCCATCCACGTAGCCGCCGGGCATCACCGTGGTGTAACCGTAGCGACCTTGCGCGTCGGCCACGAAGGTTCCCCGCAAGCGGCCGGCCTCCGGCACTCCCGAAAGTTCGCCGCATGTCTGGAACTCGGGAAAGGCGGAATAGCAGCCGACGGCGTTTGCGTGCCACACTTCGACCCGGGCGCCCGGCAACGGGCCGTTGCAATCGCTCACCACGCCTGAAATCCCGAGCAACTCGCCCGGCTCGTTCGCGGAGGAAAGCGCCAAAGCCCGAACCGGCGAATCGGGTTTGTAGAACGGGCCCGAACCGAACGCGTCGGCCGTCGTCACCTCGCAAGCCGCCTGAAGCGAGCGCGGAAGCGCCAAGGCCGCCATCACAAGGCCGGACTGGCGCAAGAAATTTCGGCGGGCGGGCAAAGAAGCCCGCAGTTCCGCATCCCCGAAGACTTCCATGCACTCCATAATAGCTCTACCGGCGAGGTTACAAATCGATTCCGCACGACGATGGGTTGCGCCGTTTACCTTTTTCGTCGTGATCGTCCGCCGTTTCGCCATCCCCGCGCTCGCGCTCGGCCAAGGGCTCTCCGAAGCCGGGTTCGTGCTCGCGGTGCGCGCGGGGCTCACGGGTTCCGAATCCTTCTGGATCCTCGCCGCGGTGATCGGCTGCGTGCTGCTGCGCTACATCTTCCAGGACCGCGGCGCCGCGCTTGAAGCCGTCATGCTCCGCGACGCGACCGCCGCGCTGCGCGGGCGCGTGCTCGCCGCGGTGCGCGACCATGCGGTCCCCGCGTATCGCCCCGACCTCCGTGCCGCGCTCGACCGCGCGCTGGAAGAGCGCGTGCCCCGCGCCGCCGAGGGCGCGCTCGCGCGCCTCCGCTACCAAGGCGCGCTCGCGCAAATCGTCCTCTTCATCCCGCTGCTCCTCATTCTCTCCTGGAAGACCGCCGCGCTCGGCGTCGCCTTCGCCGCGCTGCTGTGGCCCGTGCTGCGCCTGCGCAATCGCAAGCTCAAGGCGCTGGAGGCGGAAGGGGTGGCCGGGCGCGACAGAGGCGCGGCGGCGCGCGAGGATTTCGGCGAGTCGCTCGAGTCGCGCGCGGGCGATGGCTTCGCCGCCTCCGTCGCGCGGCTCGACGCCGACCTCGGCGCGGCGCATGAGCCGGAATGGAAGTGGCGCCGCGCGCAGCTCCGCTATCCCGCCGTGCTCGAGACCGGTCTGTTCTTCGGCCTCGCCGCGCTGCTCTCCGCCGGTGCGCTGGTGCTGCCCGACTGGAACGCCTTGCTTCTCTTCTCGCTGCTCCTTCTGCTCGCCTATCGCCCCGTGCGCGAGGCCGCGCGGCATTGGCCCGCGAGCCTTGCGGGTCGCGCGGCGGCGGACGAGCTCGCGCGCCTGTCTGCCGCGTGGGAAGCGCTGCCGGCGCGCACGCTCCCCGCCGCGCATCCGGACGACGCCTTCGCGCTGCGCGGCGTCACCTTCGGCTACGAACCCGGCGCTCCCGTGCTGAAGGATTTTTCCGCGACATTCCGCGCCGACGCCGTCACCGGCGTGACCGGCCCGAACGGGGCGGGGAAGACCACGTTGCTGCGCTTGCTCGCAGGCGCGGAGATTCCCGAACACGGCGAAGTGCAGTGGGCGCGTCAAGCACTCGAGGAAACGCCGGGCGGCGTCGCGTATTTGCCGCAGCGTGCCTGGCCGGGCGCCGACTGGCGGGCGTGGGCGCTGCGCCTCAAGGAAGAGCGGCCCGCGCTGTGGCGCGAGCTCGACGCGCTGCTCGGCCTCGCGCGCCTCGTCTCCGATGAGACGCACCCTGCTTCACGATCGGGAGGCGAGCGGCAGCGCATGGCTCTCGCTCGGGTGCTCACCTCCGATGCCGCCTATCTGCTCCTCGATGAGCCGGTGACCGCGCTGCCGGCCGACGCGCGCGAGCCCGTGTTGCGCGGTGCGCTCGAACTGTGGAAGCGTGGCCATGGTGACGGAGAGAACACAGAAAACGCGCGCCGTGGTGCGTTGGTCGTCTCGCACGAACCCTTCCTGCCCACAGTCTGCGACACGGTGATCCGCATCGACGTCCAGATCGACGCTCACAACGACGCCCACATCGATAAAAAGGCGAGCGCGTGAATCGCTACTTCGCCGCGCGCGGCTGGGTGCTCGCGGGATTGTTCGCGGCGCTCATCGCCGCACGCGCCGCGAGCGAGGCTCCGTTGCATCCGGGATGGTTGATCCTCGTTCTCGCGGGAATCGCGCTGCGCGGCTGGGCCGGCGCGCACCTCGGCGAGCACGGAAACGCCGCGCGCGCGGAGGCTCCCGCTCTTGCGACGGAAGGGCCGTATCGCCTCTCGCGCAACCCTCTCTATCTCTCCAACATCCTCGTCGCGGCCGGATTGATCTTCTACGCGAACGCGTTCGCCGCCACGGGAACCGTTGTGTTGCTGCTGCTCGTCGCCGTGCATCATGCGCTGCTCGTGCGTCATGAGGAGCGCGTTCTCGCGGCGAAGTTCGGGATGGAATACACCACATATTTCCGCGACGTGTCACGATGGGTCGGGATTTCGAACCACAAAAGAAACGAAGTCGGGGTAGGGGGGGTCTCCCTGCGGAACATGCTGACGCGGCAGGGACGCAATACCGTCTATGCCCTGACGTGCGTCTTGCTGGTGTGGGTCGCCGCGCGATGGTTCTGATCTCATATCGAATCGCATCGGAGATTGCGCTTTGGGTCGCGCGCATCGGCATGCCCTTCTGGCCCGAGCGATGGCGGGTTCAAGAGCGCATCTTCCCCCCTCCCAACCCTCCCCTCAGTGGGGGGAGGGCAAGGGTGGAGGGCGCTGTTTGGTTGCACGCCGCCTCGCTCGGCGAATGCAAAGGTTTGTGGGCGTTCGCTCGAATTCTTCGCGACCTCGACGCAGACTTTGTCCTGACGGCAAACACCGCCGCCGGTCTCGATTTCCTGAATGCGCGCATCACATCGGATCACGAGCCCGATCGCTTTCGCGCGATGCCCGCGCCGCTCGATCACCCGCGCGTCGCGCGCCGGTTCCTCGAAGCCTTCGACGTGCGCGCGCTCGTGCTGTTCGAGATGGAGCTGTGGCCGCATTGGATCTTCGCGGCGCAACGATTTCGCCGTGCGGGCGTTCCCGTGCTGTGGATCTCCGCCCGGTGGAACGCCCGCGCGCGGCGCCGGTATGGGTTATTCCCCGGCGCCGCGCGCCGCGTCCTGCGCGCCCTCGCGTGGATTCAGGCGCAGGACGCGGACACGGCCGCCCTTCTGCGCGCCGCGCGCCGCGGTGACGCAGCAGGCGCAATGGACGCGGCCGACGCGGGCGTTTCCGTCGGCGCCGACTTGCGCGGGCTCGCTTACTTCGATACGGCCGGGACTCCGCGCATTCCCGGCGCCGACGGCCGCGCGCGGCGCGGCATCGCCTTCGTCTCCTTCCACGCCGAAGAGTTGAACGCCCTCGTCCCCCTCCTGGAAGCAGCCCGCAGCGAGAACCCCCTCATCGTCTTTCCCCGAAAACCCGAGGAACTTCCCGCGTTTCAAAAAGCGCTCGCGCCGATGGGCTTCGTCACGCACTCGAAAAACCCCGGAGCGTCACGGGTCATCGTCGACCGCTTCGGACTCGTTCCCGAGACGCTTGCGCGCGTCCGCCTTGCCATCGTGGGCGGAAGCTTCGCGCCGCGCGGGGGGCACAATCTGTGGGAGCCGTTGCTCGCGGGCTGCGCAATCGCGGCGGGGCCGCATCTTGAAAATCAGGCGTGGCTCGCCGATCGACTCCTTCGCGCGGACCGGATGGCTCTCCTGGACGGCCCGGAATCACTCGTGAAACTGCTGGCCGAACCGATGCCGACGAACGCGGATGACGCCGTGCACGCATTGCGTTGCGAGCTGGAACGATGCGCCTTCGAGGCGCGCGATCGCGTTTTCGAGGCCGCTTTCAGGGCCTGAAATGTCTGTTGCCACGGTCCGATGAAAAAAGTTCGATCGCTATCTCGTGTCATATCAACAACTAAGCATTCACGTGACGACAGGTACGCACTATTCGGGGGCGCAACGGGCGCGCGCGCCCTAAGTTTAGGGCGTGAAGCAAGTTTCTCCCATTGGCCGTCGCGCCGGTCGACTCATGACCTGGGGCGGGGGCGCGCTGGTGCTGACGCTGCTGCTCCTGACCGGAGCGGGGTGGGCTTCCCGTGACGCGCGGCGGCCCTCGGTGGGCAAGCCGGCGCCTGTATTCACGCTCACGGGACTGAACTCCAAGGAACCGCTGACGCTCTCCGATCTGCGCGGACGCGTGGTGCTGGTGGATTTTTGGGCGAGCTGGTGTCTTCCGTGCCGGCAACTCATGCCGCAGATGGCGGCCCTGCAGGAACAGAACCCGGATCTCGTGGTGGTCGCCGTGAGCGTGGACGCGAGCCGCGAGAAGGCGCTCACCTTCCTGCGCGCGGTGGAGCCCACACTGCGCGCCGTGCACGACGCCGACCACAAGGTGGCCGACGCCTATGGCGTGGAGCGCATGCCCAGCAGCTTCCTCATCGATCGCAACGGCAAGCTGCGCTTTCGTCACGACGGCTACGGTCCCGACGACATGGAAGCCATCTCGCGCCACGCCCAACTTCTTCTCGAAGAAATTCCGGAATAATCCTCTCCCCCAGCCCCCTCTCCTCGTAACGCGACGCGTCGAGGAGAGGGGGAAGGGGGCGCCCGAAGGGCGGGGGTTCGGGGTGAGGACTTCCTAACTTCAGGGAATGCCCTCGAAGACGCTTCTCTTCACCGGCGGCGGCACCGCCGGTCATGTGATGCCCAACCTCGCCCTCGCGCCGACCTTGCGCGCGCACGGCTGGACGCTTCACTATGTCGGCTCCGCGTCGGGCCCCGAGCGTGCGCTCGCCGAAGGCGCCGGCATCCCGTTCCACGCCGTCGCCACGGGAAAGCTGCGCCGATACTTCGCGTGGCGCAACTTCACCGATCCCTTCCGCGTGATGCTCGGCGGCTTGCAAGCGATCGCGTTGCTGGGCCGGCTTAAACCCGATCTTGTCTTCTCCAAGGGCGGCTTCGTCGCGGTGCCCGTGGCGTATGCCGCCCGCCTGCGCGGCATCCCCGTGGTGCTGCACGAGTCGGATCTGACACCGGGGCTCGCGAATCGACTGTGTCTTCCATTCTGCAAGCGCGTCTGCGTGAGCTTTCCGGAAACGCTCGATCACCTGCCGCGCGGCAAGGGCCTGCTCACGGGTTCGCCCATCCGCCCCGAAATCCTGGCGGGTGATCGCGCGCGCGGGCTCGCATGGCTTGGGCTCGCCGACGATCTCGCACGTCCTGTACTTTTAGTGACGGGAGGGAGCTTGGGTGCCGCCGCGCTCAACGCCGCCGTGCGCGACAATCTTTCATGGCTGCTGGAGCGCTACCGCGTGGTGCACCTCTGCGGAAAGGGCCGTCTTGATCCCGCGCTGGATACGGAGCGCGGCGCTGCCGGTTACCGGCAATACGAGTTCGTGGGCAAGGAATTGCCCGACGTGTTCGCCGCGACCGACCTCGTGATCTCGCGCGCGGGGGCGAACTCCCTGTTCGAGCTGCTTGCGCTGCGCAAGCCGATGCTCCTCGTACCCCTGCCCGCCGGGGCCTCGCGCGGCGACCAAATCCTCAACGCGCGCTCCTTCGAGCGTCGCGGGCTCGCCCGGATCCTGTTCCAGGAACATCTCTCACCCGAAACGCTGCGCGCCGGGCTGGACGAACTCGCCCGCGACGCGGAACCCCTGCGCCGCGCGATGGCGGAATCCGACCTCGGCCACGGCATCGAGCGGACGGTGGCGGCCATCGAAGCCGCCGCGCAAGCGTGACGACTGCATCGTCCGCATCCTTGTTAATTTGCCCGCCACCATGATGGAACTCCTCGGCCCCGTCCTCGACTTCTTTCTGCACTTCGACGCGCACCTCGCCGAGGCGATTCGCGACTACGGGGCGCTCACCTACATCATTCTTTTCCTCATCATCTTTTGCGAGACGGGCCTCGTCGTGACGCCCTTCTTGCCCGGCGACTCGCTGCTGTTTGCGGTGGGCTCGTTCGCGGCCATCGGCCTCCTGAACCCTTGGCTCGCGTTCGTGCTCCTCGCGGTGGCCGCGATCCTGGGCGACGGCGTGAACTACTGGATCGGCCGCACCTTCGGCCTCAAGGGATTCAGCGACACGGGGCGCTTCCTCAACACTCGGCACATCGAAAAAACCAACGCGTACTACGCCAAGCACGGGCCCGCCACCATCGTGATCGCGCGCTTCCTGCCCATCGTCCGCACCTTCGCGCCGTTCGTGGCGGGTCTCGGGCGCATGGACTATCAACGCTTCACGGTGTACAACGTGCTGGGCGGACTCCTCTGGGTCGGCTCGTGCGGCCTCGCGGGCTGGCTGTTCGGCAACATTCCCGTGGTGCGCGACAACTTCTCGCTGGTAGTTCTCGGCATCATCGTGGTGTCATTAATACCCGGTGCCGTGGCCGTGATCCGGACGCGATTCGCGAAGTAAGGAAGGTCGGCGAAGCGACCCCGGGGGCACCGGTACACGCACCGGACGTCCCCAACGATTTTTCCTCCCCGCGCCTCCTGCTTTCTCGTTAGATTCCCCGAATCATCCCGGAGGATTCGTGCGCCATTCCCTGTTCGCCTTTCTGACGATCGCCTCGGCCGGCGTCACGACCGTCTCGTCGCAAACCATTCAGCTTCCCGACTCGCTCTACACTGCGGGTGACACGATCACCTGGGTGAAGAAGGTCGCCGGATTCAACGAGGGTCCCGTGTGGGAGCCCTCGACGGGCTACGTGTATTTCACGCGGCAAACGCTCGGCTCGAGCCAGTGGCCCATCTACCGGATCAAACCCGGCGTGGATACGGGCATTATTTGGGTGGCCTCACCCGGCAAAGCCAACGGACTCGATCTCGATCCCCAAGGCCGATTGATCGCGGCGCAAACCGGACGCCTCACGCGCTACAAGTCGGACGGTACGGTGGACAGCGTTCTCGTCACCTCCCCCTCGAACGGCGTGACCTTCGGGGACGCGAACGATCTCGCCATCGGCGCGGGCGGAGACATTTTCTTCACGACTTACAGCTCCACGATTTATTATCTCAGCCCGTCGCGCCAACTCGTGTTGGCCTATTCCGGCGCGTCCAACGCGAACGGCATCGAGTGGATCGAGGAAGACAGCGCGATTTACGTCAACGAGCTGCGCCTCGTGAAACGGTACAAGGTGAACGCCAACGGCACCGTGAGCAACCCGCAGACCTTCGCCACCGTTTACGCCGGCAGCGGCAGCGGCGGAACGTATGCCGATGGCGGCACCATCGATGCGCACGGAAACCGGTACATCGCCGCCCAACAGATCGGCGAGATCCGCATCTTCAACGCGAAAGGCGATTCGATCGGAAGGATCGTGCCCAAATCCGTGGTCTCTCCCTTCGAAACCGGGGGCTTTTCGGGAGGCTTGGGCAACGTGAGCAACATCATTTTCGGCGGAGCCGATCTCAAGACGATGTACTTCGTCGGCGACGGCGGCCTGTACAGCATCCCGATGAAAATCCCCGGCCGCATCCGCCCGGGCTTTCCCGGCGGCACCACGGGCATCCGTTTCCATGACGTTTCCGGCAGAACGACGCGCCTGCCCACGAAGCTGATCGAGCGGTTGGAGCGGCGCGACCTGCGCGGTCGACTCCTGCCCGATGGTGCGGACGCGGCGACACCCCGTCTGCCCGCATCCCCGGCCGCGCGCTGATCTCGGCGCGGCGCTGGTACGCGCTCGCCCGGAATCCGCATTTCCCTCACATTCTCGAAGGGGCCGCGCTTCTTCGCGCCGATCCCCCGGGCGGATTTTTCCTCTCCGCGTTACATTACCCAAATTCCGCAACGTTTTTCCGGAGGACTCATGCGTTTTTTCCGTCCCCTCGCCTTGCTCGCATTCGTCGTGATTCCGGCGACGGCGCAGCATGTCATCCAGCTTCCGGACTCGCTCTACACGGCGGGGGACACCATCACCTGGGTGAAGCGCGTGCCCGCCTATTGCGAGGGCCCGGCATGGGAGCCCGCAACCGGTTCGGTGTACTTCACGCAACAGGGCGCGAACTCCGCGCCCAACTGGCCCATCATCCGCGTCAAGCCCGGTGTCGACACGGGGATGATCTGGTACAACGCCTACCAGAGCAACGGCATCGAGTTCGACGCGCAAGGCCGCATGGTGGTGGCGCAGAACGGACGAGTCACACGCCTCAAGCAGGCGGCGGTGGGCGATAGCGGCGTGGTGGACTCCGTGTTGGCCGCGACGGGACAGAACGGCGTCAGCTTCAATCAGGCCAATGACCTCTCCATCGGTTCCAAGGGCGACATCTATTTCACCGCGCTGGGCAGTGCCGTGTATTACCTCAGCACGACGCGACAGCTTTCCACGGCCACGACCAACATCGGACAGGCCAACGGCATCGAGCGCTTCGAGGAGCAGAAGGCGGTGTACGTCAACTCCACCCAGGGCGGCGTGTACCGATTCGAAATCGATTCCACCAATGGCGCGCTGATCAACCGCACCACTTTTCTCTCCACCACGGCCATGCCCGGCACCGACGGCGGCTGCGTCGATTCGCACGGCAATCGCTACGTCGCCAGCTACAGCCAGGGCCAGGTTCGCGTGTGGAGCGCGAACGGGGATTCCATCGGCCGCATTTCGCTCGCGAACCCGCCGGGAACCTTCAACAACCGTGCGGGCGTCGCGGGCAATGCGGACAACTGCGCCTTCGGCGGGGCCGATCGCAAGACGCTGTTCATCACCGGCGACGGCGGCCTGTATTCTCTGCGCGTGAAGATCGCGGGTCGTCCGCCCGCGCAAGGGCCGGTGTCCATCCGGGCCGTTCCGACGCGCGCGCGCGGACCCAAGCCTGTCGAAGCGGTCCGCGAGCCGCGCGACCTGCGCGGGCGGACGTTGCCGGAAACCTGGGACGGGCCCTCGCTGCGCGTTCCGGAATCGTCGCGTCCATAGCGGACGATCCCTGTCGCGAACGACTCAGTAACGGACAACGAAAGCGCTGTCGCCCGCGGCGACGCGCAGCGTCGATCGCCTCCAGAAGCGACCCACGCCGAGATCCCCCTTCAGTCCCTTGAGGCCGAAGGCCACCGGCCGTTGCGGCACCCACGAGCGACACGGATCGCTTCCGGCATCGTGCTGCACGTATAAAAGTGCCGAGTCCGGCGACTCGCCCGCGCGGGACGCGTACAAAGTGAAGGCGTGGTCGCCGCACCCGCCCCCGTACGAAGCGAAAAACTTCAGGGAGTCCCCCACCACTTTCACCTCTCGGGCCGTGAATGGATCGCTCTCGGGAACCTGCGCGATGTCACTGACCGCGATAAAACCCCGCTCTTGCCCGACGCGCATTTCGGCGCATCCCGCGACCAGCATCGGCAACGTCAAGGCAAACGTCGAGGCAAAAGACCGCGCAGGGGCGCGCATGAAATGGGCCGGGAACATGCTTCCTCCGGGGATCCTTGAGGAATATAAGGCACATGGGGGGTAGCTGCGCGGAAAATCCGTCCTTGGGGGGCGCTTCGATAACGGCTCTGCGTTCGAAGCCGCGCCGGGCTCACACCGATGCGGAACCGGGATTTACCTTTCAAAAAATGACGGGATTGCGATATGAGGACCGGGGCGCCTCGGCCGACAAACGGGAAGTTCACGCGGCCATTCAGGGCGAAAGCCAGGGGATTTTCCCCGGCGCATTTTGCAAAATCCTTCCGGATTCGCTGGTCGGAAGCCCCGACCATTGCCTGCTGATCCACGCCGACGGCGCCGGCACCAAGTCCGTGGCCGCATGGCTCTGGTGGAAGGAAACCGGGGATGCCTCGGTGTTCCGCGGGCTGGCGCAGGACAGCCTCGTGATGAACCTGGACGATTTGCTCTGCGTCGGCGCGACCGGCCCGTTTCTGCTTTCCAACACCATCGGCCGCAACGCCAAAATCGTGCCCGGCGAGATCATCGCCGAGGTCATCGCGGGTTATCGCGAATGCGCCGCCATGCTGGGAAAACACGGCATCGAAATCGTCAGCGGCGGCGGCGAAACCGCCGACCTCGGCGACGCGGTGCGTACGCTCGTCGTCGATTCGACCTTGGTCGCGCGCATGCCGCGCAAGGACGTGATCTCCTGCGACAAACTGCGTCCCGGACTTTCCATCGTCGGCTTCGCCTCGTACGGAAAGGCTTCCTACGAGTCGCGCGAAAACTCCGGCATGGGCAGCAACGGACTCACCTCCACGCGCCATGAGCTGTTGTCGCGCCATTACACCGAAACCTATTCCGAGGCTTTCGCCCCGCAGATTCGCGAACTCGCCTACACGGGTCCATATCGCTTGCGCGACAACCTCCCCGGGTCGGAGATGACGGTGGGGGAGGCTTTGCTTTCACCGACCCGCACGTATGCGCCCGTGCTCGTGCGCGCCTTCGCGGAAGGTCGCGACGCCATCGCCGCCGTGTTCCACAACACCGGCGGCGGGCAGACCAAGTGCCTGCGTTTCGGCAAGGGGCTCACCTACGTGAAGGACAACCTCTTCGATCCGCCGCCGCTGTTCAAGACCCTGAAGGAAAAATCCCGCCTCGACACGCGCGAACTCTATCGCTCGCTCAATATGGGACATCGGCTCGAAATTATTTGCGAGCCTTCCGCGGCGGCGGGATTCGTCGCGATCGGGAAATCGCTCGGCGTGGACGCGAAAATCGTGGGTCGCACCGAAGCGGGACCGGAAAACAATCGCCTGCTATTGACCGCGGACGACAAGGTTCTGGAATATTCCCTGGATTGAAGTTGGCCGCGAGAGAACGCAGAGATCGTAAAGTTTTTTCTTTTTTTGATTTCTTTGAGTTCTTTCGCGGCCATTCATGTGTTTTGTCTTTAAGATTCATCAACCATTACGGGTATTTTTACCATGAACTCAGGCCAAGACGTCCTTTCCCGCGTCAAGCGTGAAATCGGCAAGATCGTCATCGGCAACGAATCCGTCGTCGAACATCTTCTCATTGCTCTTTTGTGCCGCGGTCACATTCTCCTCGTCGGTCCTCCGGGCATGGCCAAGACCACCTTGGTGCGCAGCTTCGCGGATTCCCTGCATCTCCCGTTCAACCGCATCCAGTTCACCCCGGATCTCATGCCTTCCGACATTCTCGGCACCGAAATCCTGGAGGAGAATAAATCCACGGGGCAACGCGAACTGCGCTTTGTGAAAGGTCCGATCTTCACGCAAATCCTGCTCGCGGATGAAATCAATCGCACGCCTCCCAAGACGCAAGCCGCTCTTCTTCAGGCCATGCAGGAAAAAACCGTCACCTTGTTCGGCCGCACCGAAAATCTTTCCGAACCCTTCATGGTGCTCGCGACCCAAAATCCCATCGAACAGGAAGGCACCTATCCGCTTCCCGAGGCCCAGCTCGACCGGTTTCTCTTTTCGCTCTATCTCGATTATCCCGGTTATGAGGACGAACTTTCCATCGTCAAAAAACACTCCTCGGTGATTCGCGAAAAAATCGAACCCGTCCTTTCGGGAAACGATATTCTCTCCCTTCAGGAAGCGGTGCTCTCAATGACCGTTTCCGACCACGTGTATGAAAAAGCCGTCAAACTCACGCGCGCAACGCGACCGGATGATTCAATTGGATCCGGGTCAAATCCTGTCCAAGAGGTCCGGGATTACGTGAAGTGGGGTGCGGGGCCGCGTGCGGTCCAATTTCTGGTCTTGGCAGCCAAGGCCAAGGCCTTGCTCGAAGGGCGTCCTACCCCCGTAGAAAAGGACGTGACGGCCCTCTTCAAAGCCTGCATGAACCATCGTCTTCAGCTCAACTTTCAGGCAGAGGCTGAGAACGTCACTGTGGATAGGGTTTTGGATAGAATTTTGTCTTCAATTTGACCGAAATACCTTCTTTCCGAAGGTCATTCGGGTCTGTTTATTGATCAACCTTTATATGAATGAAAAAGGAATAGGAATAGGAGTGTGAGTTGGTATTAAAAACGGAAGAAAATAACACTTAAAGCCATACAGAATAAAGCTTTATAGCAATTCAAAGAATAGGAACAGGAAGCGGAAAAACTCGAGGAGTTTTCCCTAACAGAGCCTGTGGATTCATGTTGAAAAAGGGTTTCCCCACCAGTCCACAATCTTTCCCGGACCAGAAGTTAAAAACCCCGGTTGCCCAGGGTTTTCAACATCAATAAACAGGGAAAAAACGAAAATCAGGGGTACAGCTTCTCGGCAATCTGGATGGCATTAAGCGCCGCGCCCTTGCGGATTTGGTCGCCCACCACCCAGAAGTCCAAGGTGTTCGCCTGGCTGATGTCGCTGCGCAAACGACCCACGAGGACGGGGTCTTTACCCGAAGCATCCAGGGGCATGGCCCAGCGGTTCTTGGCGCGGTCCTCGACCACCTGCACGCCGGGGGCCTTGCCCAAGATGGCGTAGGCTTCGGCGATGTCGGGCGTGGACTTGAATTCGACGTTCACGGCCTCCGAGTGCGCGCGCAGAACGGGAACACGAACGCACGTGGCCGTAATCGACAATGAATCGTCGCCGAAAATCTTGCGCGTCTCCTTCACCATCTTCAGCTCTTCCTCGCAATACCCGTTGTCGGTCATCGGCGAGTTGTGCGGGAACAGGTTGAAGGCGTACGGATGCGGGATGACCGTGCGATTGAACTCCTTGCGATCGAGGCGCGCGCGCGTCTCGTCCTCGAGCTCCTGCATGGCCACCGCGCCGGCGCCGCTGGCGGCCTGATAGGTCGCCACCACGGCGCGCTTGAGCCCGTAGCGCTTGTGCAGCGGCCACAGGGGAAGGCACAGGATGATGGTCGAGCAGTTCGGGTTGGCGATGATGCCCTTGTGCTGCCGGATGGCCTCGGGGTTGACCTCCGGCACCACCAGCGGCACGTCGGGATGCATGCGGAAGTAGGAGGTGTTGTCCACCACCACCGCGCCGGCCTTCACCGCCGAAGGCGCGAACTCCTTGCTGATGGAGCCGCCGGCCGAGGCGAGCACGAGGTCGATGCCCTCGAACGAATCGTGGCGCAGCTCCTGCACCTTCACGTCGGCATCGCCGAACTTCATGGTTTTGCCGGCGGAGCGCGCCGAGGCCAACAGCCGCAGCTCGGAGACGGGAAAATTCCGCTCCTTGAGGAGGACGAGAAGTTCTTGGCCCACCGCTCCGGTGGCGCCCATGATGGCGACGCGAATACCCATGATCGTTTTTCTTCCGGTAAATAAAGCCCGACAAACAGGATTCGGAACGGGGTCGGGACGCCGAAAAATAACAATGGGGGGCCCGTTGCGGTCCGCGCCCTTGCTCGGGGCGCTTCGCGGACTAAAACAGCGATGGCAGCATGGAGGCCACGAGCAGAATGGCCAGCGTCACGTTGAAGAGGCGCACTCGGAAGGGATTGGTGAGAAATCGCGCGATCGCCAGGCCGAACAGGCCCCAGGCGAGGACGCAGGGACTACCGCCCAAAGCGAACGCGAGGACCACATTCAAGGCCGGGGCAAGCGATTCCGCGTTCGCCGGAACGTACAGCGACACGGCACCGATCGCCATCATCCAGGCCTTCGGGTTCACCCATTGAAACGCCACCATTTGAAGGAAGGAAGGCGGGAGGCTTTTGGATCCCTCACCCCCAGCCGGACCGCCCGCTCTGGCGATTTTCCACGCGAGAAAGAGCAGCCAAGTGAAACTGATCCACTTGAGGATCGTGTGCAAGGGCGGCCACGCAGAAAATGCGTTGCCGAGGCCGATTGCGACCGAAAATACCATCATCAAAAACCCGCAGACGATTCCCAGAAAAACCGGAAGTCCGGCGCGGAACCCCCAATTCGCCGAGGTCATCATCAGCAAGGTGTTGTTGGGGCCCGGCGTGATGCTGGTGGCGATTGCGAATAGGAGGATTGGCAAGAACGGTTGCATAGGTGAATTTTTAAGAGGAAAAGGTACTCCGAAGCACAACCGAGGGGGGCCGCGACCGCGCCAGAAAACCCCCCGAAAACTATTTTTCACGGGTCTTTGACGAGCCAAAAATCGTCCCGCAAAACCGCCCCGAAAACTTTTCAGACTTCCCGGAAAATCCATGCCCGAATCCCTTCGCTCCGACCTCGATTATTCCGAATCCTTCTCGTCCCGGCACATCGCGCCCGACGCGCCCGAAACGGCGGAAATGCTGAAGGCGGTCGGCGCGCCGGATCTCAAGACGCTGGTGAATCGCACGGTGCCGGCGGGCATTCGGTTGGAGAATCCGCTGGAGCTTCCCGGCGTGGCGGGGGAGACGGAGTTCCTGAAGCTGGCGCGCGAGGTCTCGGAGCAGAACGATCGACGGCTCTCATGCCTGGGCACGGGGTACTACGGGACGATCACGCCGCCGGTGATTCAGCGCAACGTGCTGGAGAATCCGGGGTGGTACACGCAGTACACGCCGTATCAGGCCGAGATCGCGCAAGGCCGTCTCGAGGCGCTCCTCAACTATCAAACCGTGGTGCTCGACCTCACCGGCATGGAGATCACCAACGCGTCGCTGCTCGATGAAGGCACGGCCGCGGCTGAGGCGATGGGCATGTTCTTCGCCACGCGCGCCGATGAGAACCGCCGCGCGTTTCTCGCTTCCGACCGTTGCCACCCGCAGACGCTCGACGTGCTGCGCACGCGCGCGGAACCGCTCGGCATCGAGCTGCGCGTGGGACCCGTCGCCGTGGACAACCTTCCCGCCGACGCCTCCGACGCTTTTGGCCTGCTGATCCAGTATCCGGACTCGCTCGGCGCGGCGCAGGATCCTTCCGCGCTGCTCGCTGCCGCCAAGGCCGCGGGCCTCGCGACGGTGGTGGCCACCGACCTGCTCGCGCTCACGCTGCTCAAGTCGCCGGGCGAGCTCGGCGCCGATGCGGCCGTGGGTTCGGCCCAGCGCTTCGGCGTGCCCATGGGTTTCGGCGGCCCGCACGCGGCCTTCCTCGCCGTGCGCGAGGCCTTCAAGCGTCACATGCCCGGCCGCATCATCGGCGTGTCGGTGGACCGGCACGGCAAGCGCGCGCTGCGCATGGCGCTGCAGACGCGCGAGCAGCACATCCGCCGCGAGAAGGCCACCAGCAACATCTGCACGGCGCAGGTGCTGCTCGCGGTCATCGCCGGATTCTACGCGGTGTATCACGGGCCCGAAGGCTTGAGGCGTATCGCGCGGCGGACGCACGCGCTCGCCCGCGCGCTCGGCGCCTCGCTGGAGGGCATGGGCTGCGCCATCCACGGCGGCGCGGGATACTTCGACACGCTGCACGTGACCTTGCCGGGCAAGGGCGGCGCGCTCGCCGCGCTCAAGGCGGAGGCCGACGCGAAGCGCGTGAACCTGCGCTGGCACGCCGACGGCACGATCGGCATCAGCGCCGACGAGACCTGGACGACGGAGACCGCCGCGCGCGTGGCGGCGATTTTCGCCGTGGCGCTGGGCGCCAAGGTTCCGGGCGCGGCCGGTCTGCGCGCGCTTGCGGAGTCGCTGGATGACGGCATCCCGGCATCTTTGCGCCGCGCGTCGTCCTTCCTCACGCATCCGGTGTTCAACACGCACCACAGCGAGCACGAGATGCTGCGCTACATCCGCGCGCTGGAGAAGAAGGACCTCTCGCTCACCACCTCGATGATCCCGCTCGGCTCCTGTACCATGAAGCTGAATGCCACCGCGGAGATGATGCCGCTGACCTGGCCGGGCTTCTCGGAGATTCACCCGTTCGTGCCCGCCGACCAGGCCAAGGGCTATCACCGCCTGTTCGCCGACCTGGAGCGCGACCTCGCGGCGGTGACGCTGCTTCCCGGCGTGTCGCTGCAACCCAACGCGGGCTCGCAGGGCGAGTACGCGGGACTGCTCGTCATCCGCGCGTACCAGAAGAGCCTGGGCCAAGGCCACCGTGATGTTTGCCTGATCCCGTCCTCGGCGCACGGCACCAACCCCGCCAGCGCGGCCATGGCCGGCATGAAGGTGGTGGTCTCCCGCTGCGACGACAACGGCAACATCGACCTCGCGGACCTCAAGCGGTTGGCCGAGCTGCACAAGGACGACTTGGCCTGCGCGATGATCACCTACCCCTCCACGCACGGCGTGTTCGAGGCCGGCATCGTGGAGGCTTGCGCCATCGTGCATGCGAACGGCGGGCAGGTGTACATGGACGGCGCGAACATGAACGCGCAGGTGGGCCTCACCGCCCCGGGCCGCATCGGCGCGGACGTGTGCCACATCAACCTGCACAAAACCTTCTGCATCCCGCACGGCGGCGGCGGTCCGGGCATGGGCCCCATCTGCGTGGCGGAACACCTCCGTCCGTTCCTGCCGGGCCATCCGCTGGTGAAGACCGGCGGCGACAAGGCGATCCCCGCCGTCTCCGCCGCGCCGTTCGGCAGCGCGAGCATCCTCACCATCTCGTGGGCATACATCCGGCTCATGGGCGGCGCGCAGCTCACGCGCGCCACCGAGGTCGCCATCCTCAACGCCAACTACATCAAGGCGCGCCTCGAAAAGCACTATCCCATCCTGTACGTGGGCGAGAACGGCACGGTGGCGCACGAGCTCATCGCCGACTGCCGCGCGTTCAAGGCCACGGCGGGCGTGGAGGTGGAAGACATCGCCAAGCGCCTGATGGACTACGGATTCCACGCGCCCACGGTGTCGTTCCCCGTGGCGGGCACGCTGATGATCGAGCCCACGGAGTCGGAGCCCAAGGCCGAGCTCGACCGCTTCTGCGACGCGCTCATCGCCATTCGCGCGGAGATCCGCGCCATCGAGGAAGGCCGCGCCGACAAGCTCGACAACGTCCTCAAGATGGCGCCGCACACGGCGGAGGAAGTCGTCGCCGACGCGTGGACGCATCCGTACACGCGCGAGCAGGCGGCGTATCCGCTGCCCTGGGTGCGCGCGAACAAGTTCTGGCCGAGCGTGGGACGGCTCAACAACGCGTACGGGGACAAGAACCTGTATTGCGCGTGCCCGCCCATCGAGGAGTACATGGCCTGAAAAAAACGGGCCGAAGGTTTCCCTTCGGCCCGTCCGATCCGCCGCCCGTTTTCACGGGCGACGGACACTCCCCCCGAAAGTGAATCCGCGATGCCGTGCAATATCGCGGGCCCTGTCGTTCGAGGACAGATCCGATGCTCGCCCCCTCTAATACCGCCCTTCGGTGGAGGTATCGACGGGGGGCGCCGGCACTTTTGACGGCGCAACGATCGTGCTGAAGGGCGGCAGGTTGATGCTGTCGGCGCGGCTGCTGAAGCCCACCGTTTCGCTTTGCCCGATCTTCATGCCCCCGTCGCCGTACACGTACACCGTCACGGCATAGGGCCGCACCGTGGTTTCCGCCGCGAAGAAGATGAGGCCGCGGTAGCTCGAGGTGAAGGCGTCGTACTCGAACTCCGCGCGGATGGGATCACTGTCCGGCACAATTTCCCCGGTGACCACGGCTTCCATTTTGGAAGGGCTCGTCCAGCCCGCGGCGAAATGACCCGAAAACTTGCGCCGGATCACCTGAACTTCCGGAAGGCCCCCCACCCGAACGGAAACCGCGATCGCGGTGATCCTCTGATCCTGGCGGGAGAAGATCACGCTGTCCGACAGGGGATAGGACGGGCCGTCGGCCGGCCGCTCGAGGTGATAGCGTCCATCCGCGTCGGTGGTATCGGAAAGGCCTTCGCCGGCCAGCAGCGCGACGATTCCTGAAATCGGTTCATGGTTTTCCCCCACGACCCGCCCGGTCAGCTGGATCTTGTCCCCCGTTTCCGTGGAGCTGGAGCCGCCCGCGAGCAGCAGATTGCAGGCGTCGAGCAGCAGCACGCTCGCCGCGATCAATCCCAGTCGTCCCAGCTTTTCCAGTCGGCGGATCATGGCGCATCCTCCGGCAAGGCTTGCGGAAAGAACTGGATGTTCAGTTGATACACCCTGTCCGCGGGCTCGGACTCCCGGTGCGCGATGGAGCGGGCCTCCGACTTGAAGCGCTGCAGTTTGCGTTCGATGAGTTCCAGCCCCGCCTTGGAAACGCTGAGCGTGACGGTCGAGAAGTTCCGGGGCGCGCGATGCTCCAGCAGCATGGCCTTTTTGGAAAGCTCCAGACATTGCAGCTGGTACTGCTGGATCAGCGCATTGCGCACGTAGCTGCCGGCGTCGAGCGTCTTGGTCACGGGCTTCCAGACACCATCCGCGTCGCGGTGTATCAATTTGAGCTTCTTGAGAAGCGCGATGGATTCACGCGCTTGCGCGGCGGTGATGAGAGGCAGCACCCGCTTGGCGAGGGCGGCGTAATCACCCTTGAATTTCAGAATGTCGAGCAGCGAGAACACGGTGGTGTGGTACCAGCGACGATAGAACTCGTATTCGTCGGGACTCACGAAGCGCGCGGGCGTGCGGTTCAGCGACACCAACCTGTCGAACAGCATCTCGTGATCGGACGGGTTTTCCGACTGGTTGAAGTCCACCAGCACCCGGAAGTACTGGGCTTCCTCGTCGGTCATCGCCAAGGCGCGCGCGAACCGGTCGACGTAGGTCTTCGACAGCGGGCGCAGGCCCTTCACGATGTCGTTGAAGTAGCTGCGCGTGTTGGGAAGCCCGAGCTCCTTGCAGAATCGGCTGCGCGTGAACGTCCGGTCCGCCGCCTGACGCCGCTGCTGGTAGTCTTCCAGGAACTTCCGGAAGTCGGCGAATTCGAAGACGTTGGAAATCCGTGGGGACATGGCGCTAACCTACCGCCGCATCGGGATTTGTACGCTGCGTCCGAGTGCATAGTTTTGCGTACAACTTTAGTGTCAGATTTCTAAAAATCGCCATTTTCATTGGAATTTAACCGATAATTTCATGGATGAATCCATAGAGAGGGCGCCAAACAAAATTTTCAAGGCACACTTTTCGAACGAATCCCCGCTCTCGGAAGCGGATACCGGAGGCGTTATGCTTTGCGGGTGAAGCCCGCCCTCGTCTGGTTCCGCCATGACCTGCGTCTGCAGGACAACCCCGCCCTCGACGCCGCCATGCGATGCGGCGGACCGGTGATTCCCGTGTTCATCCTCGACGATGCGGGGGAGGGGAGCTGGAAACCCGGCGGGGCCACGCGGTGGTGGTTGCATCACAGCTTGAACTCGTTGGACGCATCACTCAGGGGGGCCGGATCCCGGTTGACGCTGGCGTCAGGGGACTCGCTGCGGGAGCTTTTGCGTGTCGCGCGCGCGGTGGATGCCGGCGCGGTATACTGGAACCGCCGCTACGAACCCTCCATCCGCGCGCGCGACGAACGCGTCAAGAAGGAGTTGCTCGCCGCAGGATTCGAGGCGAAGAGCTTCAACGGGTCGCTGCTTTTCGAACCGCACACGGTCGCGAACAAACAAGGAAACCCCTTCCAGGTCTTCACGCCGTTCTGGAAGCATTGCCTCACGCGCCCCGTCGAGCCGGTTCTCGAGTTCAAGGCGAAGATGCTGCCCGCGCCCGCGCCTCAGCCCGAATCCCTCACGCTCGCCGATCTCGACCTGCTTCCGGCGATTCCCTGGGACACGGAGTTCGCCGCGCACTGGCATCCCGGCGAGGCGGGCGCGATGAGGCGCCTCAACCACTTCGTCCGCCGCGCGATGGACGCATATCGCGAGCGTCGCGATCTTCCCGGCGAGGACGGCACGTCGAAGCTTTCACCATATCTGCATTTCGGCGAACTGAGCCCGCGTCAAATTCGGGCCGCGGCGGACGCTGCCTGTCGCGCGACGGGAACATCGATCGACGCGGGCGGCGCGGCGACGTTTCTCTCCGAGGTGGGCTGGCGCGAGTTCGGCTATCACCTGTTGTATCACTTTCCGGACACCCCCGAGAAGCCGCTGCGTCCCGAATTCGCCCGCTTTCCGTGGGCCAAGGATCCCGGCGGCAAAAAACTCCGCGCGTGGCAACAAGGTCGCACGGGCTACCCCATCGTCGATGCGGGGATGCGCCAGCTGTGGCGCACGGGGTGGATGCACAATCGCGTGCGCATGGTCGTCGCCTCGTTTCTGGTCAAGCACCTGCGCCTGCCGTGGACCGAGGGCGCGGCGTGGTTTTGGGACACGCTCGTGGACGCGGATCTGGCGAGCAATACGCTGGGATGGCAATGGACCGCCGGCTGCGGCGCTGATGCCGCACCCTACTTTCGCATCTTTGCACCGGTGACACAGGGTCAGCGCTTCGACGTAAATGGCGATTACGTGCGGGAATTCGTCCCCGAGATTTCAAAGCTTCCGACGAAGTGGATTCACGCGCCGTGGGAGGCGCCGCCTGATGTGCTTGCGGCGGCGGGCGTGTCGCTCGGCAAAACGTATCCGCGTCCCCTCGTCGATCACGCCGCCGCGCGCGCCGAGGCGCTGCAGGCCTTCGCGCTGCTCAAGGAGCGATCCGCCGATGAAGGTTGAGACCTTCGAGCGAAGCGTGGCGCTTCCTGTTCCGGCCGCGGCGGCCTTCACGTGGCATGAGCATCCCGGCGCGCTCGAGGCGCTCACGCCTCCTTGGGAAAGAATTCGCGTCGTGTCGGTGTCGAACGGAATCCGCACCGGATCGAGAGTCGTCTTGCGTGCCAAGGTGGGCCCATTGTGGACGACTTGGGAGGTCGAGCATCACGGGTATGCAGCCGGCAAGGAGTTCAATGATCGCATGCTTCGGGGGCCGTTCCCGTTCTGGGAACATCGGCACGCCTTTGAGGATCTCGGGGACGGAACCTGCGTCCTGACCGACACCCTTCGTTATGCCTTGCCGTTCGGGATCCTGGGCCGGATCCTCGGAGGCGCATTCACACGCCGAAAACTCGACAGGCTGTTTGCGTACCGTCATGGGGTGACGCGCTTCGCGCTTCGCGGCTGAAAGGAACCTAATGGAAACTCGCACCCTGGGAACATCGGGCCTCAAGGTTCCCGTCGTGGGGATGGGCACGTGGCAGACTTTCGACGTGCGGGGCGCGGCGGCGGAGGCGAATTGCCGCGCGGTGGTGGACGCCGCACTGGATGCGGGCGCGAATCTCTTCGATTCATCCCCGATGTACGGGGAGGCGGAACGCGTCCTGGGCACAGCGCTGGAGGCCCGGAGGGACAAGGCGCTGGTGGCCACCAAGATTTGGGCGTCGACGCTGCGCGAGGGGCGGGAGCAGGCGGCACGCGCTTTGTCGTACTACGGCGGACGTGTTGACCTGTACCAGATTCACAACCTGCTGAATTGGCGGGAGCAGCTGGAACTTCTAGAGCGGATGCGCAAGGAGGGATCCGTCTTCGCGATTGGCGCGACGCACTATCAGGCGTCGGCGTTCGGGGAGTTGAAGACGGTGATGAAGACCGGGCGCATCACCGCGATCCAGATTCCGTACAATCCGCTGGAGCGTGCGGTGGAGCGCGAGATTTTGCCGCTTGCGGCGGACCTGAACCTCGGCGTGGTGGTGATGCGCCCGTTCGGGCAGGGGGGCTTGTTCCGCCGCCCGCCGCCGCCGGAGAAGCTCAAGCCTCTCGAGCCGTTCGGCGTGACGACGTGGGCGCAGGCGCTGCTGAAGTGGATTCTCTCCGACCCGCGCTGCCATGTGGCCATCCCCGCGACCTCGAAGCCGCATCGCATGACGGAGAACGCGGCGGCGGGCGCAGGCCCGTGGTTCGGCAGGGAAGAGCGGGAGTATGTGGCGAAGCTCGCCGACGCCTAGTCAGGAAGGGTCCGCGGAGTAAACCCCGATGTAGGGCAGATTCCGCCAGAGACCCCCCATATCCAACCCGTATCCTACGACGAAGACATCGTCAACGGAGAAGCCCGCATAATCTGGATTCACGGGAACCTGCCGGCGCGAGGGCTTGTCGAGCAGCGCGCAGAGCTTGAGACTCGCCGGTTCATGCGCCCGGAGCAACTCCATTAGTCGCTCCGCTGTGCGCCCGGTGTCCACGATGTCCTCCACCAGCAACACGTCGCAGCCCTTGAGCGGCCCATCGGGCTCGAGCGTCACGCGGACATCGCCCGAGGACGCGACGCCGTCGCCGTAGCTCGACGCGGCGAGGAACTCGATGCGAAGCGGAAGATCGATTGCGCGCCCCAGGTCGGCCCCGAACACGAATGCGCCGCGCAACACCGTGACGAGAACAAGGTCTTTGCCCGCATAGTCGCGCGTGATTTGCGCACCGAGCTCGCGCACGCGGGCGGCGATCGCGTCAGAAGAAAACAGGACGGCCGGTGTCATGGAATCGACGAGTCGAGGCGAAATATATTGCGCCCCTACTCGTCCTCCCCCTCCACCGGATCCTTCGGGCACAGGAACTCGAGCGCGGCGGGGAGCGCGGTGAACATCACCACGAGGCCGCTGCCGATGCCGAGCGCCGCCAGGATGCCGATGCTCTGCATGCCCTTGTGCCCCACGAAGCAAAGCCCGAGGAAGCCGAACAGGTTGGTGAGCGTCCCGGTCATCACCGCCGAGCCCGTGGTGTGGTACAGCTCGCGCAGCCTGCCCGCGCCGAGCGCGAGCCTTCGATGATAGAGGTGGATCACCGAGTCCACCGACACCGACAGGATGGTGGGGATCACGACGAGGTTGAACACGCCGAGCTTGAGATCGAACAGACCCATCAGCTTCCAGGTCCAGAAGGCCGAGAGTCCGATGAAGCCCACCACGATCAGCACGCCCTTCCACTTGCGCATGTCGATCCACGTGACGATGAGCAGAAGGAGCAAGGTGACCAGCGCCAGGCGCGGGCCGTCGGCCTTCACCATGCGCACCACGTCGGCGTAGATGAAGCCGCTGCTCGCCACGCGCACCTCGCCCTCGTCGGAGTCGAGGAACTGAAAGCGGTCCTGAAACAGCGCGCTTTGCAGCGCGTCGCTCTCGCGCATGCTGGCGTAGAGGAAGCCCATCTTGCCATGGCTGCCGTCGGCCTCGGTGAGGAAGCGCTGCGACCAACCGGGCAACGAGTCGAACCCGAAAGCTTCGGCGTCGAGGTAGCGGCGCAACGTGTCGATCTGCGCGCGTGTCGACGAATCCGCCTTATCCAGCGCGCGCCCGCCGATGAGGTCCTTGATCTCCGCCATGATCTCCAGCCGCTGCCGTTGCTTTCCGGGCGCGGGCACGAAGGACTGGATGGTGACGAAGCCGCGCAGCATGGTGTCGGCGGGCTCGCCGTAGCGCGCGGTGAGCTCCTCGTGCACCGAACGCATCTGGGCCTCGCTCTCGCCCAGAATGATCGCGGGCGAGGTGTTCTGCCCCGAGCCCACGGCGCGCCCGTAGCTGATGCCCGCGCCCGTGCTCTTGCCGCGCAGGTTGCGGAAGTCGTTCTCGAAGCCCACGCCGGGCCCGAAGGACAGCGCCAGCGTGAGCGCCCCCGCGCCCGCGGCCATCCACGCGACGGTGCGGCGCGTGAGCGGCAGCTCGGGGATGAGCAGGCCGCCGTGAACGTCGTTGCGAGAGGGGAGCAGGAACCCGAGCGCGCGCTGGAGCAAAGCGGGGGAGCGGCGGCCCAGCCAACCGGCGCCGCGCAGCGTGAGGAAGAACACCGGCGGCATCACGATCCAGTTGGCGAGGAGCGCGAAGAAGATGCCGATGGACACCACGATCCCGAACTCGCGGAAGCCCTCGAAGTTTCCGATCTGCAGGCTCAGCATCGCGAAGATGTTGGTGGCCGCGCCGGAGAGCAGCGAGCGCCCCGTGGCCTTCATGGCACCGCCCATGGCCGCAACCGGATCGCGGCGGCGGCGCGTCTCCTCGGCCCAGCGCGCGTACAGGTGCACCGCGTACTCGATGCCCAGTCCCAAGATCAAGGAGAGGATGAAGGCCGTGAGCAAGGTGAGGCGCTGGTACACCAGATAGGTGAGACCCATCGCCCACGCCATCGCCGTGAACAGCGGCACGTTGATCAGCACGAGGCTGAACGGCTTGCGCACGAAGAACCACAGCAGCGCGGTCACCAGCGCGAAGGAGATCACCCCCGCCACCGCCACGTCGGCGCTGACCTGATCGATCTCGTTGAAATTGCGGTAGGCGCCCGCCACCTTCGCCACCAGCGAGTCGGCGCCGCCCGGAGAGATTTCGCGCTGGTAGCGCATCGGATCCATCCGCGCGATCAGCGCCTCGCCGCGATCATACATCGACTTGGCGAAGAGCGCGTCGGTGGAGGGCTTGTTCAGCTGCACCAGCACCACGCCCACCCAAACACCTTTCTCGGCGTGCCAGTTGATCAGCCGCGCGCCCAGCGAATCAGGTTTGGGGGGGATCGGCAAACCCTCGGGTGTATAAGTGACGCCGGCCATCGTGCCCGCGCCCGAATCCGCACCGACACTTGCAGCATCCGTCGCGGCCTGTTTGCCTGCGCGCTGTGTCAGCGCCTTCACGATGTCCTGCGGCAGCCCCTCGCGCTGCAGCGCCGCGCTGTCGGGCCATCCCTCCAGGTTCGCGGGCGCGCGCTCATCCTCTTCGGTGATGTCGGCCACCAGCGGGTTCGCCTCGGCGAACTCCCCGCCGATCATCACGCGCACGCGCTCGCGCAAATCCTCCAGCTGCGAGGCCGGCAGGTACAGCAGCGCGCGCCGCTCGAAGAACGACTGATCGCGATCGTGCTGCACCCACACCGCCTCGGGCCACTTCGCCAGCGAGTCCGCGAGATCCTTCTGGAAACGCGCCACCACCTCGATGGACGGCGACTCGAACGCGACCGTGAACAAGTCCGTGGAACCCTTGCGCTTCTCCGCCTCCTCGATGGCGCTCTTCGACGGCGTGCCCTCGGGGAGCAGCACGCGCAGGTCGGTGTCGATGCGAAGGCCTCGCGCCAGTTGCAGCGCGCCCAGCGCGGAGAGCGCGATGAGCAGCACCGGAATCCACGGCCGCGCGTACGCGAAGCGCACGTAACCGTCGACGAGGCGTGAGAAGAATCCCGGGGCCTTGGGCTGGGTCGAATCGGCCATGTGAAATCCGGTCGAAAGGAGGGCTGAACGGTCGGAAGGAGGGCTGAATATAGCTCGTGCGATAACAGGGTTCGGCCGCCGCCGCACTCGGGCTTTGTCGCGGGTTTTGTATTTCAGGGGCATGCGTCGTGCACGGATGATGAACGCGGGGATGGGGGGTATTCTCCTGTGGGCCGCCCTGACGCCGGGTGCCGCTGCGGAATCGACGCCCCGTCAGGTGGTGGCGCGGTTCGACTCCCTGATGGAAGCCGGAACCGCGGCGGACCTTGAGGCGGCGCGCGCCCTCACCATCGATCAGGCGCGCCGCCTCTTCCCCCTGCTCGCTTCCGCGCAATCGAAGGTGGCCCCGCTTCTGGACACGGCCCGCACCCGCGACACGATTCTCGACGAAAAAATCTCCGCGTCGTGGGCCGCCATCAAGGTGCGGGCCGTCGCGGTGTTCCGCGTCCCCGTGCTCGGCATGGACAGCCTCGCCTCGGTGCAGGCCGTGCACCTCTACCGGAGTGGGGGCAACGCGAGGCGCGCGCCCGGTGCGGAGGTGCCGGGCGACAGCGGATGGCGCATCGCCAGCTTCGAGGAGATCGGCGAAGGCGATGCGCTCGTCCTCCGCACCGGCGTCCCCGCGGACGCGGGGACGGACGCGGACACCGCGTCGCGCGCGCCGCTGCCCCTGTCGCGCCTGGCGCCGGAGAACGCCGACATGCCGCGCATCACGCGCCTGCGTCTCCGCGTCTCCTCGCGCGGCTCGTCCGAAGCCTTGCCTCCGCTTCCCGTGGGTCCGGGTCAACGCATCATGACCCGCAACGTGCGCGGCGAGGGCTTCGTCGACATCGAAACGCGTGTGCCTGCGATCGGTGACAGCCTGTCCCTCACCGACTGGGACGACTCGCTCGACGTGTACCGCGCCTCCACCGAGGATCTCGACCTCACCGACAAAAAGCTGCGCACGCTCGCCGCGCGCCTCAAGCAGGGGTCGCCGCACGCGCTCGAAACCGCGCGCCGCATCCGCCGCCACGTCTCCGAGAACTTCGAGTACAAACTCGGCGCCACGCTGTTCGCCGGGAGCCGCGAGGCCTTGCGCGCGGGGCGCGGCGACTGCTCCGAGGCGGCGATCCTCGTCGCCGCGCTGCTCCGCGCCGCCGGCATCCCCTCGCGCGTGGTGCTCGGCTACGCCACGTTGCAGGACGGCGTGTGGATCGGACACGCGTGGGCGGAAGCGTACCTCGGCGGCGCGTGGGTGGGCGTGGACGCGGCGCTGCGCGAGTTCCCCGCCGGGGCGACGCGCCTCGCGCTGGTCACCCTCGACGGCTCCCGACCCATGCAGGCGGAGGCGACCAACCTCATGCTGCGCACGCTCGCCGACCTCGACGTGCAGATCACCGGCGCGTGGTCAGGAGACTCCGCACTCCCCCTCGTCGAGCATCCCGGCGCCGCCCGCAGCGCCCGGGCGTTTTGGGATCAGGTGATGGAGGGATTGTCGCGTTAACCCTTTGCGCCCCTATACGCTCTTTTTGTGAAACAGGGATCAACAGGGGGCCGAAATCCCTCTCATCGCAAAGACTTCGTCGGACAAAGCCGGAGCGAGAGCAAGCGGCGCTAGGAGCCCGAGGAAGCGATACTGGCCGAAGTATCGCGACGGAGGGCGACGCCGCGCCGCGTCGCTCGCAGCCCGGCGACTCCAGAAGGATTTGCGATGAGAGGGATAAAAGAAATGGTCGGGACGGCGGGATTCGAACCCACGACCACTTGAACCCCATTCAAGTACTCTACCAGACTGAGCCACGTCCCGAACAGGGGCGACAATGTAAAAGCCCCGTGCCGGGGCGTCAATGAAACGCCCTTCAAATCGCGCGGATTGGGCCAAAAACGCCGTGTTTCCACACCGAGAACCCCGGCGAAGTCGCACCCGCGCAGGATGCCCCACCTCCCCGGAACTAAATTTCCATCTCCCTCGCATTCATCAAACGGAGTCACCGTGACCGCGTCTTCCGCACTTAGCGCCCTCGATCGCCAGCGCAAATCCTATTCGCCCAAGCTGCCCCCGGCCCTCGCCGGCGGCGCCGACCGCGTCCGCCTCAACGCCGGCGCGCCCACCGAGCCCGTCAAGGACAAGGAGGCCATCAAGGCCGCGTTCCCGCACACCACCGGCATGCCGGTGATCGAGTTCGCCGCGAGCGCAGAGGCTGCGGCAGGCACGAAGGCGCTCAAGGTCGGCGTGGTACTCTCGGGCGGCCAAGCGCCGGGCGGCCACAACGTGATCGCGGGCATCTTCGACGCGATTCGCAAGATCCACAAAGACAGCCAGGTGTTCGGCTTCAGCGGCGGACCCTCGGGCCTTGAGAACGGCAAGTACGAGATCCTCACCGACGCGGTGATGGACGCGTATCGCAACACCGGCGGCTTCGACATCATCGGTTCGGGGCGCACCAAGCTCGAGACGACCGAGCAGTTCGATCGCTGCATCGGCGTGGTGGAAAAACTGGGCCTCGACGCGGTGGTGATCATCGGCGGCGACGACTCCAACACCAACGCCGCCGTGCTCGCGGAATATTTCCTCGCCAAGGGCGTGAAGGCCTCGGTGGTGGGCGTGCCCAAGACCATCGACGGTGATCTGAAGAACGCGCAGATCCCCACCTCGTTCGGGTTCGACACGGCGGCGAAGACCTACTCCGAGCTGATCGGCAACATCGCGCGCGACGCGCGCTCGGCGCGCAAGTACTGGCACTTCATCAAGCTGATGGGCCGCTCGGCGAGCCACATCACGCTCGAAGCGGGCTTGCAGACGCGCGCCAACGTGACGCTGATCTCCGAGGAGGTCGAGGCGAAGAAGATGACGCTCGACCAGGTGGTGGAGCTCGTGGTGCGGCCCATCAAGGCGCGCGCCAAGCTCGGCAAGAACTACGGCGTGGTGCTCGTGCCCGAGGGGCTGATCGAGTTCGTGCCCGCGCTCAAGGCGCTGGTGGCCGAGGTGAACCACTTGCTGGCGGAGAAGGAGGCGGAGTTCGCCAAGGTCGAAGGCGCCGCGGCCAAGGTCGCGACGCTGGCGGGATGGCTGAAGGCGGAGAACGCCACCACGTTCAAGTCGCTGCCCGCGTCGATTCAGGCGCAGCTGTTGCTCGACCGCGATCCGCATGGCAACGTGCAGGTGTCGCTGATCGAGACCGAGAAGCTGCTGTCGGAGATGGTGGCCGCGAAGCTGAAGGGCGATGCGGAGTACAAGGCTGCGGGTGGAAAGTTCTCGGCTCAACATCACTTCTTCGGCTACGAGGGCCGCGCGGCCGCACCGTCGAATTTCGACGCGGACTATTGCTACGGACTCGGAACGGCGGCCGCGGTGCTCATCCAGAACGGCAAGACGGGCTACATGGCCTCCATCCGCAATCTGTCGAAAGGTCCGGCGAACTGGGTGGCGGGCGGCATTCCCATCACCATGCTGTTCAACATGGAGCCGCGTCACGGCAAGCTCAAGCCCGTGATCCAGAAGGCGCTCGTCGAGCTCACCAGCCCGGCGTTCAAGGAGTTGGTGAAGCACCGCGATGCGTGGGAAGTCGAGGACGCGTACCTGTATCCGGGGCCGATCCAGTATTTCGGTCCGGCGGAAGTGTGCGACGCGATCACGAAGACGTTGGAGCTGGAGCAGGGGTAAGGGCAGCAGAGTAGCAGAGCCGTACAACAGTACCACAGTACAACAGTACAGCAATAGAGCGACAACACAGCAGCACAACATCACAGCAATAGAAGACAAGAGGGTGGTTCCGGAAGGGGCCGCCTTTTTGTTTGGGTGGATTGCGACGTGAGATAAGGTGCAAGGAGGCGCAAGGTAAGGTTGGAAACATTTCATCTTCACAGAAACTCACACCATGATTACGTCTTTTGACCTCATACGGGGGAGGCAACCATGGATATCTTGGCTAGAACGAGAGCGTTTTCTTTGAGGATCATCACGCTATACGCATCTCTTCCCGAAGGAACGGCGGAACAGGTAATAGGTAAACAGCTCTTGAGATCCGCGACATCGGTTGGTGCGCACGTTAGGGAAGGAAAGCACAGCCGCTCAGCGGCAGAAATGTTCAGCAAGGTCAGTGTCGCCCTGCAAGAGGCGGAGGAAACGCGCTACTGGTTGGATTTGTTGTCCGAATCCGGAATCATCCGCAAGGAACGGCTGGTGGACTTGCTTCAAGAAGCAGACGCCCTTATCGCCATCTTGTTTGCCAGTACGAAAACCCTCAAGCGGAATCGCAGTTAAGTCGGCTTCGCGCTCTATTGTTGTACTGCTGTACTGTTGTACGGCTACTTCGCCTCCTAGTACATTGACTCTATGCTTCGCCTGTCGTCATCCGTCCTAGCCGTACTTATCTCCATGGCGGGTTTTCTCGCGATGGCGAAGCGTCCTCCGGTTTCCTTCGCGGGCTTGCCGGATCCCGGCCGCGTCGGCGTCGGCGTTCCGCCTCCTCCCGGCGCGGCCGTGCTCTTCGACGGCACGCGGGGGCCGGGCGCGGCGCGCGCGGAGCTGCACGCCAAGTGGGTGGACTGGCGCGATTGGCCGCAAGGGCACGAGGGCGAGAACTGGCGCCGCTCCACGCGCAACACCTCGCCGGCGGGTTTCGAGATCTCCCCGGACCCGGAGTTTCCCGGCGACACGAATCGTGTGACGCTGCGCGCCGCGCGCAAGACCGCGCCGTCGTATGACCGTGGCGGGCGCTGGGGCTACGATGACATCGAGGTGCGCCCGGAGTTTTATCACGGCGACGCGCGCTTGCATGTGGAATGGGTGGCGATGGGCCGCCACGATCTGCGCGACCCGGAGAATCCCGACACGGCCGTGGTTTACACGCCCGATCGCGGCGCGCCGCATTACTCGAACAGCGGCGTGTACGTGCAGAACCGCTACGAGATCCAGATTCTTTCAAGTCCGCTCGGCGCGCCGATCACCGATCCGCACGCGATGGGCTCTATCGTCAACGAATACGCGCCCGCGAAAAATCCCGGCCTTCCCAACGGGCGCTGGCAGGCCTACGACATCGTCTTCCGCGCGGCGCGCTGGAAGGACGGCGCCATGACCGAACCCGCGCGCATGTCGGTGTGGTGGAACGGGGTTTTGGTGCACGAGAATCGCGCGGTCACGGGAAAAGCGACGGGGCTGAAGAACACGAGCGGAGAACCGGTGGGGCCGGAACCGCTGGGGCTGAAGCTGCAGGTCGAAAGCGGGGACGTGAGGTACAGGAACGTGTGGATGACGAAGCTAAAAGAACCGTACAACAGTACCACAGTACAACAATAGAACGCGAAACCTGTCTTTATTGTTGTACTGCTGTACAGTTGTACGGCTGCGCAGTTATTCCTTCGTTAGTTTTTCAGTTCTTCCACCTCGTCCTCCGTCAAGTTCCGCCACTTCCCTTCCGGCACATTGCCGAGCGCCACGCTGCCGAAGGCCACGCGCTTGAGGTCGACGACCTGGTGGTTCAGCGCGCGGAGCAGGCGGCGGATCTCGCGCTTCTTGCCCTCGGTGAGCGTGAGGCGGTAGCCGGTCTTGGTGGTTTCCACCGCAGCGCAGGCGAACACGACACCGGGTTCCACTTCGATGCCGCCCAGCAAATCCTGAATGTCCTCGTCGGAGAGCACGTGGCGGGTGCGCACGGCATACACGCGCGGCACGCCGTTGCTCGGGTGCGTGAGCTTGAGCGTGAAGTCGCCGTCGCTGGTGAAGAACAGCAGGCCGCGCGAGTCGAGGTCAAGGCGACCGACGTAGTGCAGCGTCTGGTACTCCCGCGGCAGCAGGTCGTACACGGTGGGGCGGCCGTGGGTGTCGCCGCGCGAGCACACGTATCCGGGCGGCTTGTTGAAGAGGATGTAGGCGTGCTCCGCCGCGGGCGTGACTTCCTTGCCGTCCACCTCGACGCGGTCGCCCTCGTTCACGGGCGTTCCGAGTTCGGCGACCGCGCCGTTGACGGTCACGCGCCCGGCGCGGATCCAGTCTTCCGCCGCGCGGCGGCTGCCGTAGCCGCATTGGGCCAGGAAACGGTTGAGTCTCATGTCCTCACCCCTCCCCCCCGGCCCCCCTCCCCTCTCCTTCACGCGTCGCGTCGGAAGGAGAGGGCGAGGGGGGTGCCGAAGGCGGGGGGTAGGGTGAGGATTGCAACCGCGACGCGAAGTCCTTCACCAGCGAATCCGGGCGCGTGAGGAACTCGCGCGCGATGGCCACGGCCATGTCCACCGATTCCTGCCCGTGCGCCTCGACCCAACCCGCGACCAGCGCGGCGGTGTCGGTGCCCAAGGGTTTGCCGTCGCGCAGCTCGGCGGCCATGGTGAGGGCGAGGCGCATGCCGAGGCCGCTGCGCAGGCGGTCGACGTTTTCGGTGCGCGCGAGCAGTTCGTCGAGGCGCTTCAGCGTTTCGTCGAGGTGATCGGCGTCGAGGAAGGCGGGGGTGGTCACGGGGCCTCCTGCAAGGGCGAGCCGCGGCTCGCCCATACGGAGGACCCGGGCTCCCCCGCCATGACCGACGCCACCTTGGCGAGCGCCTCGCCGCGCAGCGCCTCGGGATCGATGCCGAGCACAAGGCCGAACACGGCGTAAGGGCTCACGGTGGCGCCGCTTTCGTGCGCGCGGAGCCGCAGGTAAAGCGCGCCGCCGTCTTGACCCTGATCAAGCCGCGATTCGAGGATCTCGTCGTTCGGGTCGAGCGGCTTGTCGCGGTGGATACCGGAAGAAACGAGCCCGTTGCGGAGATTCCCGAAGGCCGTTTCGACGGCAGGGAGGCCCCCCGAATAATTTTCAAGGGCGTAGAGCACGCTTTCGATGCGGGGTGCTTTTGCGGACGTCACGGCTTCGAGGGCCACCACGTCCATGCCTTCCGGAAGACATTCGGACAACTTCGTCGCCATGTCGGTGACATCGTCCAGCGCGCGCGTGAACTCGACGATGAGCATTTCGCGCCGCGATTCGAGGCCTAAGGGCAGCGCCCCGGTGTTCTTCATCAGCGCCTTGGGGTTGAAGCCCCGCGATTGCCGAATCGGGAGGTGCAGGCGGCGGAAGGCCTTTTCGAACAGGTCGAGCGTGTTCTGGTGCGCGATGAAGCGCGAGAGGCCCGACTTCCGATACACGATGCGATAGGCGTGCGAGTCGTCGGAGTTGCGCGCGCGGCGCGAGGCGACCATCTCGGCGATTTGCTCGGGCTGGCGGCTCTCCGCCACGTGACGCACGGGCGCGGGGGCGAGCTGCGTGTCCACACCGTTGCCGGGGATGCCGCACTTCTGGCAGTCGTCCCACTTGCAATCGGGCACAGGCGCGGCGTCCTCTTTGAACATCTTCTTGTATTCGTTCTTGAGGTAGCCTTTGTTGGCGCCCGCGTGGATGAAGTCCCAGGGGAACACTTCGTCGTGCTCGCGCAGGTCGTACACGCGGCTCATGTCGTACCTGTTCTCTTCCCACAGCGTTTTCCACCCCTCGAAGGAGAAGTGCTCGCCGAAGGATTCGAAGACCATGCCGCGTTTGTACGCCTCGTAAATCAGTTTCGACTGCGAGCGGTCGCCGCGCGAGTAGAAGCTTTCCACCCAGGCGAGACCGTAGTCGGCCCAGGTGATGCGCACGCCGCGCGTGTATTTGAAGGCCTCGCGGACGTAGTCGATGTGGCGCTTGACCGTGTCCGAGTCCATGAACGCGACCCATTGCATGGGCGTGAACGGCTTGGGGACGAGGATGCCGATGTTGGCGTGCACGGTGTTCCGCGGATTGTGTTTTTTGCCGATGGCGTGCAGCCGGCGGATGAGCTCGCAGAAGGCTTCCATGTCGTCCAGGTTCTCGGTGGGGAACCCGATCATGGTGTAGAGCTTGATGTTGTGGAAGCCGCTGGCAAACACGCCCTCGGCGGCGTCGTACATGTCCTGATCGCTGATGGTCTTGTTGATCATCTTGCGCACGCGCTCGGATCCGGTCTCGGGCGCGAAGGTGGCGCTTTTGCCCCCGCTCAGCGCGGCGGCCTTGCGCGCGATGTTTTGACCGAAGCTGTTCGCGCGGAGCGAGGGGAGCGAGACGTCGACGCCGTCGAAGGCTTCGCTTTCGATGAGGTGGTCGAGCACGCGTTCCACCGGGCCGTAGTCGGCGGTGGAGAGCGAGAGCAGGCCGAGTTCGCGTTCGCCGGTGGCCTCAAGCCCCTTGCGCGCGAGGTCGACGGCGTCGTCGGGGTTGAGCTCGCGGTTGGGGCGGTACCAGTAGCCGGCCTGGCAGAAGCGGCAACCCTGCGTGCAGCCGCGCATGACCTCGACCGAGAAGCGGTCGTGCACGAGGTTCATGTGCGGGATGAGGTTGCGCGTGGGGTAGTCGGACGGGTCGAGCTTGTCGACCCAATGGCGCTTGACGCTTTTGGCGCGCAGGTAGGGGCCTTGCGAACCTTCCACAGCGGGCACGATTTCGCCGCGTTCGTTGGTCGTCACTTCAAGCTCGGCGGGCACGTACACACCGCGCCATTCGGAGGCTTCGCGCAAAATCTCCGCGCGCGTTTTTCCCGCGCGGCGGCCGTCGGCAAAGTGGCGGACGAGTTTGGTGGCCAGGCCTTCGCCGTCGCCGATGACGAAGAGGTCGAAGAAATCGGCGACGGGTTCGGGGTTGGCCATGCACGGCCCGCCGCCGATCACGAACGGCTCCCGCTCGCCGCGATCCTTGGCGAACGGGGTGATGCCGCCGAGTTCGAGCACGTACGGGACGTTGGTGTAGTTGAGCTCGGTTTGGAGCGAGATGCCCACGGCGGTGAATTCGTGGATAGCGCGGTACGACTCGAGGGTGTAGAGCGGGATGCCGGCGAGGCGGAGCTGTTCGCCCATGTCGGGCATGGGGGCGAAGGCGCGCTCGGCGGCCAAATCCGCTTCGCGGTTGAAGAGGTGGTACAGCACCTTGGTGCCGTTGTGGGACATGCCGATTTCGTAGGCGTCGGGGAAGACGAGGGCGATGCTGGCGCTGACCCCGGCGGGGTCCTTGACGACCTGGTTGGCCTCGCCGCCCAGGTATCGCCCGGGGTTTTTGACCTTGGGGAGGATACGCGGCAACGCGGCGCGGATTTCCTCGGGAGTGGCCGCGAGGGGGGCTTGGGAGGGCGTCATGGTTAATTCTCGGTCCGGTAAGGGGTTAGAACCCTTTTGGGTATTACGGGACGTGGGGGGTAAAGGTAGGCAATTTGAGGGGGGTGGGGTTGGGTCGATTGGGGTTTTGGGGGGTAGAACTAGGATGCTCGCAATCAGAGGGTTGGTGCGGGGCACGGGTAGGGTTACACCGAAGCGTTATATATGAAGCGCGACAAACAAGCAGAATAGTATGAAGGTGGCTGCAACCGCTAGCTAAGGAAAAGAAGATGCAGTTCATTGCGAATGGGCCTGATATACCCGAAGCACTTTTGCAGGCGCACGAAGAGGGGCGGGTGGTGTTTTTCTGTGGCGCAGGCATCTCCTATCCGGCCAGCTTGCCGAGTTTTAAAGGGTTGGTCGAAAATATTTACCGGTTGAGGGGCACGACACCATCGGATATAGAGCAAAAGGCAATCGATTCTGGGCGCTATGATGCCGCGCTGGATTTATTAGAGCGGCGACTCCCGGGCCAACGCCTGGCTATGCGTCGCTCATTGGCAGACGCTTTGAAGCCAAACCTTCGTCGAAAAGGTGCGTTGAATACTCAGATAGCGCTTTTACAGCTGGGCCGCAATCGCGGAGGTCTGCTACGGCTAGTTACTACCAATTTTGATCGCGTTTTCCATGCGGCTGCAAAGCGGATTCGTCAATCATTCGAGGAGTATGCTGCGCCGACATTGCCGGTACCGAAAAACAGCAGGTGGGACGGTCTAGTGTTTCTGCATGGTTTGTTAAATGACCCGTTAAATGATTTTGGCTTGAACCGCCTTGTTGTTACTAGCGGAGATTTTGGTTCGGCGTATCTCACTGAGCGTTGGGCGGCACGATTTGTAAGCGAGATGTTTCGTAATTACGAAGTGTGCTTCGTTGGGTATAGCATCAACGATCCAGTTTTGCGCTATATGATGGACGCATTAGCGGCAGATCGGATGCAAGGTGAGCGTACACTCCAAGCGTGGGCTTTCGGTGATTGTGAGTCGGGCCAAGAGCGCCAAAAGACAATTGAGTGGGAGGCTAAGGGTGTGGAACCAATTCTCTACACCGAAGTAGCAGGAAGCCAAAGCCATTTAGCACTTCATCAGACCCTTCAGGCATGGGCAGAAACTTATCGCGACGGCATTGAAGGCAAGGAGGCGATCGTTGTTAAACACGCATTAGCGCGTCCGCAGGATAGTACGCGGCAGGATGATTTTGTCAGACGAATGCTCTGGGTCTTGTCGGACAAAACGGGCCTGCCGGCGAAGCGCTTCGCTGATTTCAATCCTGTCCCATCGCTTGACTGGCTGCTAGAGCCGTTTGCAGATGAACATTTCGAGCACCGTGATCTAGCCCGCTTTGGGGTGCCCCCCCGCGCTGAAGTGGACTTCAAACTGCGCTTCAGCCTAATTCAACGGCCCGCGCCCTATGACCGCGCGCCACAGATGTTATTAGTCTCCGGAGGAGTCACGGGTAGCGAGTGGGATGAGGTGATGTTCCATCTGGCCCGATGGTTGCTACGCCATTTGGATGATCCGAGATTAGTCATCTGGATAGCTGAACGGGGCGGACAGCTGCACGGTCATTGGAGACGGCTGATAGAATACGAACTGGATCGGCTTGCCGGTATGGAACGCGATGGTAAAACTGCCGAGCTTGATGCAATAAGGTCGAAAGCACCAAACGCTATTCCTAATCCATCGATGCGAATTCTCTGGCGGCTTTTACTTAGTGGTCGCGTAAAGTCTCCGCAACGTGAATTTGATTTATATCAGTGGAGGAATCGCCTTAAGAGCGATGGTCTGACGGCCACGATGCGACTCGAATTACGAGAAATCCTTGCGCCTAAAGTGATCTTAAAGAAGCCATTTCATTGGGGAGGCGACGAGAATAAAGACGCTAGTGAGGTCCCCCGACTCGAAAAACTTGTGGATTGGGATCTCGGGTTGTCTTCAGATTATGTGCTCTACTCCCTACGAGATCAGAATGATGGGAGTTGGAAATCCACCTTGCCACTCCTGCTGGAAGATCTTCAACAACTATTGCGTGATGCGATGGATCTATTGCGCGAGCTTGGTACAGCTAACGACCACAGTGACCGATCGCATTGGGATATGCCCTCCATCACACCCCATCCACAGAACCGGAGATTTCGTGATTGGGTAAGCCTCATCGAGTTGTTACGAGATTCATGGTTGGCCGTTCGCGTTGACGACAAGGCTCGTGCGACACGAATAGCGCAAAGCTGGTTCGAATTGCCATACCCCATCTTTAAGCGTCTCGCATTTTTTGCAGCTAGCCAAGAGGACTGCATACAACCTAAACAATGGGTGGATTGGTTGTTGTCAGACGGTGCTTGGTGGCTGTGGAGCACAGATACGGGACGGGAGGTGTTCAGACTGCTCGTTCTGCAGGGAAAGTATTTGCCTGGCGACGCTCAGGAACAGTTGGAAGCAGCTATTCTAGTAGGCCCTCCCCGCGAGATGTACCGAAAGGATCTAGAAGAAGAACGATGGCGTGACTTAGTAGTGCATTCCATCTGGCTGAAATTGGCTAAACTCGCGTCGTCGGGCCTGTCTTTGAAAGAGGCCGCAGTAGGACGCCTAAGGGAAATATCCAACAGATACCCTCAATGGCATTTGGCGAATAATGAGCGTGACGAGTTCTCACAATGGATTAGTGGAACTGGCGACCCAGACTATGAAGACAGCCGAGAGGTGGACATCGCACCACGCAAGCGGCACGACTTGGTGCAATGGCTCCAAAAACCTGTACCCGAACCAAGCCCTTTCCACGAAGACACATGGCGTCAAGTTTGCCGAGAACACCCCCTAAACAGCTTGTGCGCGCTTGGTGATCTAGCCCGGGGCGGAGTGTGGCCCGCTGAGCGGTGGCGTGAGGCTCTACAAGTTTGGTCCGATAAAAAAATAGTACAGCGCTCTTGGCGTTACGCCGCACCTCTGGTGAAGACCATACCTGATGCCGACCTTCAGAAAATCGCCCACGGCTTAACGTGGTGGATGGAGGCTGTATCCAAGTCCATTAATCGTCACGAGGCCATCATGATGGACCTCTGTCGCCGAGTTCTTTCTCTTCCGCTGGAAATGGGCTCAGGTTTTCGCACCACCCGTAATAACGTCGAGGGCTATGACATTGTTACTTCTGCAATCAATCACCCCATTGGACACATCGCTCAAGCTCTAATCAATTTGTGGTTTAAACGGGATCCGAAAGACAATGATACGCTTCATGGCGACCTCAAGCCCATTTTCACCGTGCTGTGCGACGTGCAGACAGCTCGATTTCGCTACGGCAGAGTAGTACTCGGTTCGAGGCTGATCGCATTTTTCCGTGTGGACCGTCCATGGACCGAACAACATCTTTTACCACTGTTTACTTGGAGCAACCCTATCGAAGCAAGAGCCGTGTGGGAAGGCTTCCTCTGGTCGCCGCGCTTGTATCAGCCTTTGCTGACCGCTTTCAAGTCACAGTTACTGGATACCGCAAATCACTATTCTGAGCTTGGAGAACATCGCCAACAGTTTGCGGCATTCCTGACCTACGCAGCATTGGGTCCGACTGAGGGTTACAGCGCAGAAGAGTTTCGAATTGCGATTGACGTTCTTCCGCAAGATGGCCTAGAGGAGGCCGCACAGGCGCTCTACCAAGCCCTTGAAGGCGCCGCCGGTCAGCGTGAAGACTTTTGGAAAAACCGTGCTCAACCATTCTGGCAACAGATCTGGCCAAAATCCCGCGACAAGGCCACCCCGAGAATCGCCGAGGCCTTGACCCATTTGGTTATTGCTGCCCGAGGTGAATTTCCAGTTGCCCTGTCTACTGTACAAGATTGGCTGCAACCAATTGAACATCTGCATCACCTCGTGCTATTACTCCACCAATCTGGACTTTGCAAGCGATTTCCTGCAGATGCAATAACGCTGTTGAATGCCGTAGTTGCCGAAAAATCATGGCCGCCTCAAGAGCTAGGGCAGTGCTTGGCCGAGATTGAGCAGGCCCTACCGTCGGTTACACAAAACCCCAGGTATCAGCGCTTAAGAGAATACTTTCGAAGACACTTTGGATAATTGAGCCATTAACAAAGTGGCTCTTTTCCTCACGTTCAACGATCAACTTTAAGCGGCCATCGCATTTTCACCGCCATCCCCGAAACTCCAAATGACGACTGACTGGACCCCCATCACCCCCGACAACTGCGCTACCCTACCCGGCCCGTTCTACCACGGCACCAAGGCCCGCCTGGCCATCGGCGATCTCCTCACCACCGGCCGCGAAACCCACTTCGAACCCGGTAGCGGCCGCGCGCTCAAGCACATCTACTTCTCCGCCCAAATGGAACCCGCCATCTGGGGCGCCGAACTCGCCATGGCGCTCTCCAACTTGGAAGGACGAGGTCACATCTACATCGTCGAACCCACCGGGCCGTTCGAAGATGACCCCAACCTCACCAACAAACGCTTCCCCGGAAACCCGACCCAAAGCTACCGCACCACCGCGCCGCTCAAAATCGTCGGCGTTGTTGAAGAGTGGGAAGGCCACCCCGCCGAAACCGTAAAGGCGATGATGGAAGGCCTCGAGAACCTCAAGCGCCAAGGTCTTAACGTCATCGAGGACTAGCGACCCTGTTTCCAAGAGAGCCCCAATTTGCACAGAGTTGCGCACGATTGGGTTTGCCGGATTTACAAAAGAAACAGGTTAATGAAAGCCCACTTCGATGAGCGAATCGGTTGGGAACATTTATTTTTATTGCAGGCTTCAAACGATGCTTTCAAGCGACTGAAACATGGCCAAACCCATCGCACTCACGCCTCCGATCACCGGAAAAGCCGCCATCGCCTTCAATGAAAAGGCGGATCGTATTTCGCGTGGTGAAATTACGGATGCCGAGCGTAAAGCTGCGGCCGATCTCTTCGATCGCGTTTTCGCTTCCTACCGCCCTTCCACGCCCCCCCCTCGGACAGACCCGAAATAATCCGCCATGCGGTCCGTCTTTCGCCTCGGGATGCAAGATCCCGCCTCCCCCGATTTTACCTGCAACGACAGGGATCTCGACGACTTTTTCCGTAACGAGTGGAAAGCGCATCACGATCAGCTTTTGGCTGCAACATATGCTGTCGTTGAGGATGGAATAGTCATCGCGATGTTCAGTCTCGCAAACGATAGGCTCGAATCCGACAAAACCGACCGCAAAACCCGGAACAAACTCTTGCGGAGGATTCCCTACAGAAAACACCGAAAGCACTATCCGTCCGTCAAGCTTGCAAGATTGGGGGTCGCCAAAGCACATCAGGGAAAAATGATCGGTTCCTGGATCATTGCCTTCTTGAAGGCCTACTTCGTCCTGAACAACAAAACCGGGTGTCGCTATCTGACCGTAGACGCCTATCCGCATCGCACGAAGTTCTACGAAAGTAACGGGTTCACGAAGTTCAGTCCGGAATTTCCTGACCCAAAAACAGAATACATCCACATGGAGTACGATCTCAAGATCACCAAGGACTTGTATGATGGGGATCCCGTAAGGCTGGAACTCGCAAAAGCCATGATCCATGAAACCCTGAACATCGACGGCTTCGGTGCGGTCATGGGTGCTACGGAGCATCGTATTGCGAGCGAAACCCTGAAATAACGACTGACACGACCCCCATCACCTCCGAAAACTGCGCCATCCTCCCTGGCCCCTTCTACTACGGCACCAAGGTCCGTCTGGCAATCGCCGATCTCAAACGCCACGGACAATCTGTCATTGACGATTAACCGCGCAACGAATAGTCGGGTTGGCTTCGAAGCGTTAGATTCTGTTCCATGAAAACCGTGAATCTCACCATTCGTCTTGAGTCGGAACTGGCCAAAGCTCTTGAGAGGATGAGTCGCGAAACCCGCAAATCGCGCAGTGAGATCGTACGCAACGCGCTCCGTCGGCATGTGCGTTTGGCCCGATTCGAGGCTATCCGTAAGCGCCTCATGCCCTTCGCCGAAGCCAAAGGCATTTTGACCGACGAAGACGTGTTCGCCATCGTTTCGTAACCCCCGCTGAGGAGTCTCCCATGAACAAAGTCACGCCGTTCCTCATGTTCAACAACCAACTCGAAGCGGCGATCGCGTTCTACACCGCCACCTTCCCCGATTCCAAAATTCTCAACGTCGCCCGCACGGGCGAAGACGGCCCCGTCAACTCCGCCGAGTTCATCGTGGGCGGACAACACTTCATGGGCTACAACGGCGGCGATTACTTCAGCTTCTCCGAAGGCGTCTCGTTCTACGTCGATTGCGCCGACCAACAGGAAGTCGACGAATACTGGGACAAGCTTGTGAAGGCCGGCGCCACGCCCACCGCCTGCGGCTGGATCAAGGACCCCTTCGGCCTCTCCTGGCAAATCGTCCCGCGCCGCTTCACCGAACTCATCGCCGACAAGAACCCCCAAAAGGTCAAGGCCGTCATGGACGCCATGATGACCATGGTCAAGCTCGACGTCGCCGGGCTCGAAAATGCCTACAACCAAGCCTAGGGCCATCGCCCTTCTCATCGCCTTCGTCGCCGCCCTTGCGACCGCTATCGCCGTCTCACTCTCCACCCCCGATGGCAATCTGGTGGTCACACTCGTACCCGCCGTGATCGTCGGCTTGATTTCGTACGGCCTTGCCTCATGGTGGCTTCATCATCGGTAACCCACGATAGTCCCCCGTTTCCCCGGGTTTCGAACGCCCGCAAGTGTTAAATTCCCCCTTCCATGTCCACCGACGCCCCCGCGCACGCCAAGACCTACAAGCGCCCCGCCAAGACGCTCCTGCTCGACCGGGCGGCGTGCATCTCCTGCGCCGGGTGCGTCGGCACCTGCCCCGAAGAGGCGCTCGACATGTACGGCCTCGACCTGCAGGTGTTCCAGGACAAATGCACCTACTGCACGCTGTGCGTCCGCTTCTGCCCCGTCGGCGCGCTGTCCATCGAAAAGCACGCGCCCGTCGGCAATGAAAACGCCCTGACGACGCCCAAGACTCCGGCGGATTTCCACTGGCCGCCGGGTTCCGCCAAGGTGAGCGCGTGATCGCCCCGTCGTACGACGTCGTCGTCATCGGCGCCGGGCCCTCGGGCAGCCTCTGCGCCCGCAACATCGCGCGCGCCGGATACTCCGTGCTGCTCTGCGAAAAGCGCCCCGTCGTCGGTGTGCCCGTGCGCTGCGGCGAGGCCACCGGCACCGCCAAGCGCCTCGCCGATTTCATGACCCTCGACGAGGCGTGGATCGAAACCCGCTTCACCGGCGTCGTCTTCCACGGCCCCGCGGGCATCAGCCTCCGCTACGACTCGGGTCGCGAGCTCGGCGTCATGCTCGACCGCCGACTGTTCGACCAGCACATCGCCCGCGAGGCCGTGGCCGCCGGAGTGCAGCTCGAAACCGGCGCGCGCGTCACCTCCATCGGCCCGGCGCCCGAAGCCTTAACCGGACATCGCACCGTCACAATCGAAAAGGACGGCAACGTCCACGAGGTGAAGGCCAAGATGGTCGTGGGCGCCGACGGCGCCGAATCCCTCTCGGGCCGCATGGCCGGGCTCAAGACGCGCCAACTCCCGAACGGAACCTGCACCGCCATCGAGCTGCGCATCCGCGCGCAGGATCCCAACCCCGATTGCCTCACCTTTTGGGGCGGGCACGACAGCATTCCCAAGGGCTATGTGTGGGCCTTCCCCAAGGTCAAATCGGGCGTGGTCAATCTCGGATCCGGCGAACTCGTTCCCAAGATGGGCACGCGCACCCAGCTGCAGCTTTCCACCGAATACCGCGACCGCTACTACCCCGGCGCGGTGATCGAGGAAGTGCACGGCGGCGCCGTGCCCGTGAGCGGACACCTCTCCGAATACACCGCCGAGCGTTTCGCCCTGTGCGGCGACGCGGCGCATCACACCAACCCCCTCACCGGCGGCGGCATCATCCCCGGCTTGCTCGCGGGCGAGATTCTGGCGCAGTGGGTGGACAAGGGCTTCAAGGCCGGCGACCTGTCGGCGCGTTTCCTCAAGGGTTACGAAGCCTTCATGTGGGAGCGCAACGGTCGCCACCACGCGCGCGAAATGGCCATGCGCGACTTCGTCCTCGGCCTCGGCCCGCGGGACCAGGAATCGTTCTACCGCACCCTCAAGGGCATGACCGAGGCCATGGTGGGCGGCAAGCTCTCGCTGCCCTCCAAAATCGTGGGATATACCCGCCTCGGGGCGCTCGGCCTCCGGAATTTCGGGCTTGCCCGCAAGACGATTTTGGCCAAGCACTAAGCCAAACACAGAGGTTTTTGGGGGCCCGGAGTCCGGTCAACGGCATCTTGGGTTCGGGTCGGATTCGGGCCGGGTCTTACTCGTACTTCGAACTCGGACTCGTACTCGACGCAGAAATTCCTCGGAAATAGCCTTTCGAGTACGAGTTCGAGGTCGAGTACGACCGTTCTTCTTCCGGAATCAACGCACTGCGGACCTCGCAGGAACCCCCCAAGGGATGCGGATTTGCAGGGAGAACCCCCCAAACCGGCCCTCAATTCGGTTTCCTAATTCGGTTTCCTTTGTGGCCCGGTTGAGCTAAATTAAGCATCCCCCTAATTAGAGACGACAAGGAGCTCGAAATGGCTGACTTTTTCCCCGGCATCGGCAAAATCAAGTACGAGGGCCCGGAGTCCAGGAACTTCCTCGCGTTCAAGTATTACGACGCGGACCGCAAGCTGCTCGGCAAGTCCATGCGTGACTGGCTGAAGTTCGCCGTGTGCTACTGGCACACCTTCCGCGGCGTCGGCGCCGATCCGTTCGGCCCGGGCACCATCAAGCGCCCGTGGGAAGACGGCACCAACTCCGTCGACAACGCCAAGCGCCGCATGGACGTGGCCTTCGAGTTCTTCCAAAAGCTCGGCAACCCGTACTGGTGCTTCCATGACCGCGACATCGCCCCCGAGGGCGCCACGCTGGCCGAGAGCCACAAGAACCTCGACGCGCTGGTCGCGCATGCCAAGCAGTGGCAGAAGACCTCCGGCGTCAAGCTGCTGTGGGGCACCGCCAACCTGTTCTCCAACCCGCGCTACATGAACGGCGGCGGCACCAACCCCGACGCGCACGTGGTGGCCTACGCCGCCGCGCAGGTGAAGAAGGCCATGGAAGCCACGCTCGAACTGGGCGGCGAGGGCTACGTGTTCTGGGGCGGCCGCGAGGGCTACCAGAGCCTGCTCAACACCGACATGAAGCGCGAGCTCGACCACTTCGCGCGCTTCCTGCAGTCGGCCGCCGACTACAAGAAGGAGATCGGTTTCAAGGGCACGCTGCTCATCGAGCCCAAGCCCAAGGAGCCGACCAAGCACCAGTACGACTTCGACGCCGCCACGGTGATGGGCTTCCTCCGCACCTACGGCCTCGAGAAGGAATACCAGATCAACGTCGAGGCGAACCACGCGACGCTCGCGGGCCACACCTTCGAGCACGACCTGGAGATCTCCTCGCGCTACGGCCAGCTCGGCTCCATCGACGCCAACACCGGCGACGCGCAGCTCGGCTGGGACACCGACCAATTCAACATGGACATCAAGAGCACCACGCTCGCGATGCTCGTGGTGGCGAATCAGGGCGGCCTCCCGGTCGGCATCAACTTCGACGCCAAGGTGCGCCGCGAGTCCACGGATCTCGAGGATCTGTTCATCGCGCACATCGGCGGCATGGACGCGTTCGCGCGCGGCCTGATCAACGCGGCGAAGATCATCGAGGAAGGCACGCTGGCCTCGTGGGTGAAGAATCGCTACTCCAGCTTCGACTCGGGCATCGGCGCCGACTTCGAGGCCGGCAAGGCGGGCTTCAAGGAACTGGAGAAGTGGGTGCTCGCCGCCGGTGAGCCGAAGCAGATCTCCGGCCAGCAGGAGAAGTACGAGGTTCTGCTGAACCAGTACGTCTAAGAATCGATGGAGCGAGGCCGCGCTAAAATGGCGGCCCGCGACGGGTTCGAAAACCCCGTTCCGCCTTGGCGGGGCGGGGTTTTTCATTGCCCGGCCACTTTGTACCTTAACCCTTCGATTTCGCGAAAATCGGGCGGAAAAATCGGGCAAAATCGGGCAAAGACCCGAGGGGTTCACATGCACGGAATGACGATCAAAACCTCAAGGGGGGTCGCCCTGTCGGCCGCCTTGGTGTTGGGGGGGCTCTGCGGGGTCCGCCCCGCGCCCGCTCAGGAAACCCTGAGTTCCGTCCAGCGCGAGCTGGACCGCGTGGAACGGGAGACCGAACGCGAGAAGGAACTGCATCGGCAGGAGCGCGCCCGCGCCGCCGAGTTCGAGAAGCAGAAGGCCGCGCGCCTGCAGGCGCTGCAGGAGCAGCTCGCCGCCGCCGACGCGCGCATCGACAGCCTCAAGCAGCGCACCGAGGTGGAACGCCAGCGGCGGTCGTCGCAGCGCGCCATCGCCGCGCAGTTCCAGGCGCGGCAGAAGGCCTTCCGCGGCGACCTCGACCGCGAGATGCAGGCCATGATCCGCTGGGTCGAGACCGATTTTCCCTACCAGCGCGACCGCCGCCTCTCCGAGTGGCGCGAGCTGGCCGTCGCGAACCGCGAGGCCACCATCCCCGTCGAGGAAGTGCTGGTGCGCTTGTTCGGGTTGATGCAGGCGTCGCTCGACTTCGCGCAGAACTCCGAAGCCTATCCCGGCACCTACACCACCGCGCAGGGCGTCACCCACGAAGGATTCTACGTCCGCCTCGGTGCGGTCACCATGGCCTTCTCCGCCACCGACGGCAAGCAGCAGGCCTACCTCGCCAAAACTGCGGACGGCTACGTGTGGCGCGACGCGGACCTCACCAGCGAGACGAAGACCGCCATCCGCAGCGCGGTAAACGTGGCCCAAGGCCGCGAGGCCCCGCGCCTCGTGCCGTTGCCGGTGGAGATCGCATCCGCGAAAAACGGGGGTGCAAAATGAACACCGCACGTGCCTTTATCCTCGCGGCGTTCATGGCGTTCCCCATCGTCGCAACGGCCCAGGTCAAAATCGACGACAAGGCCGATCAGGTCGAGGCCCTCAAGATCGAGCTCGAGCAGGCCAAACAGAACCGCGACCGCGTGCTGGCCAAGCGCTGGGACGACAAGCAGCGCGACACCGAGGCCCGCGAGAAGTTCAACCGCGACTACGACGAGGTCAAGAACCGGCTGGAGCTGAAGATCCAGGAGGCCGATCGCCTCCACGCCGAGATCCAGAACCAGTTGCGCGACGCCGAGGAGGCGCAGGCGCGGGCGGAGGAGGAGCGCGTGCGCTTCCTCTCGCTGTCCACGGCGCTGCGCGACAAGGCGCGCGATCTGTCCGGATCGCTGGAGCGCGCCTTTCCGGCGCGGGTGCCCGAGCGCATCGCGGCGCTGAACAAGGTGCAGTCCATCGCCGACACGCGCCGCGACGCGCCCGGCGACATCCTCCGCGCGCTCACGACCTATCAGCGCGCCGAGCTGGCGCTCACGCGCGAGATCGCGGTGGAGCGCCGCGGGTTCACCCGCGCCGGCAACACGGCGGGCGAGGGGTTGTTCCTGCGCCTCGGCACCGTCACCGCCGCGTACAAAGACGAGGCCACCGGCGCGGCGGGGCTGCTTCTCAAAAATCCCCCGGACCGCACGCTGGCCCTGTTCGACTGGAAGGAAGTGCTGCCGCCCGCCGACGCGAACGCGCTCGCCAAGGCGATGACGGTGCTGGAGAAGGAGTCGGGTGGTGTGGTGCTGGTGCCGATGGACGTGCTCCTGACGCAGAACCTCACCAAGATGTACACGCGCGCCTCCGACAAGGGGGTCCTTGCCAAGCTCTTCGAAAGCATCATCACCGGCGGTGTGTTCATGATCCCGCTCGGAATCGTGCTCCTGCTCACGGCGCTGCTCGGCGTCCGCAAGTTCCTGTTCTTCCGCCGCGCGCGGCGCGGCGAGCGGGAGCATGCCGCCGCCGTGGAGATGGCGGTGCGCGGCGATGTGAAGGGGCTCAATGCCCTGCGCGACGCGAACCCCGCGAACCCCGTGTTCCGCGCGCTGGCCGAAGTCGCCGGCATCGCCGCGCAGCCCGGCGCCGCCCGCGCCGACGCGGAGAAGGCCGTGCGCGAGTTTTTCCTGCGCGAGCAGCCGCGTTTCGAGCGCGGGCTCAGCACCATCGCCGCGCTGGCGGCGGCGGCCCCCATGCTCGGCCTGCTCGGCACCATCTCGGGCCTCGTGGCCATGTTCCAGGTCATCACCGACCTGGGCGTGAACGATCCCAAGATGCTCGCGGGCGGCATCGGCGAGGCCCTCATCACCACCGAGTCGGGTCTGGTCATCGCCATCCCCGCGCTGCTGCTCCACACGTGGCTCACCAACCGCGCGGACGATCTCAGCGCCGAGTCCGAGTACCGCGTGGCCTCTACGCTCAACGCCCTGTGGCCGGGAAACTGACATGGCGGATCTCGGCACCATCGTCGATCATGTCTGGCACCTGCTGCGGCAGGGCGGCTGGTTCATGCTCATCCTGTACCTGATGGGACAGGCCGGCTGGATGATGGCCCTGGCGCGCTGGCGGGCCTATCGGGCCATTCCCGTTCCCCGGAGCGGCTGGGCCGCGGGGTCCGAGTCCTCTCCCGAAGAGTTGGAGCGGCGCCTCATGGCTTCGGTGGGCGGTCGCGGGCTGTTCGCGGAACTCGTCCGCGAACTTTCGTCCGTGCGACCTCTCGGCGAGGCGGCCCTTGTGCGCAAGGCGCGCGAGCGGCTGAGTCATGCGGGACACGGGCTCAACCAGACCCTCGGCACCATCGCCGTGCTGGCCGCCGCCGCGCCCATGATGGGCCTCGCGGGCACGGTGAGCGGCGTGATGGTCACCTTCGGCGTGATCACGCAGTATGGCGCGGGCAACCCCGGCATGATGGCCGGCGGCATCGCCGAGGCGCTGATGGTCACCGAGGCCGCGCTCGTCATCGCATTGCCGCTGATCCTGCTCCACGACCGCCTGCAAGCCCGCGCCGATGCGATTGAGTCGGAAGCCGTGGCCGCGGCGAACACCTTGATCCGGGCCTATGTCGCTCGTCCTGCCGCACTCTCCTCCGCGCTCTCCTCCGAGGAGGCCGCATGAGCGGGTCCGACGAGTTCGGCCTGAAGCGGCGCGTCCGCCGCCCCGCCGAGATCAACCTGATCAACATGATCGACATGTTGTTCTTCCTCATCGTGTTCTTCGTGCTCACCAGCAGCTTCACCAGCGAAATCGGCGTGGACATCTCCAAGCCCAAGGCGCAAAGCGCCAAGACGCTGCCGCGCCAGCCTCTGCTCATCGGTATCACGCGCGAGGGGAACATCCATGTGAACGAGAGTCCGGTCAGCCCGGCGGCGCTGGAGGGAGTCCTTCGTCACTACATGGCGCTCGACCCCGAGCGCTCCGTGGTCATCGTCGCCGATCGCGAGGCCGTGATGGCCAACACGGTGGCGGTGCTGGACGCCTGCAACCTCGCGAACGTGAAGAAGGTCTCCGTCTCCACGCTCCGGGAGTGACGGGATGAAGCGGATCCCTGCCGGCCTCGCGCTGTTTCTCGCGGCCCTCCTGATCAATACCGGGCTGTTCCTCGTCGTGCCCGTGCTGCAGGCGGCGTTCCGCGCGCCGGTCGCCGCCGAAAAGCAGGCCGACTCGCTGGTGCAGCGCGACGTGACGCTGCCGAACCGCGAGCCCGATCGCCCGCCGCAGCGCGAGATCAAGGAGATCAAGCTCGTGCAACCGGCGACGCAGGCGGTGGCCGAGAGCCGCCCGTCCATGCCCGGCGGCGGCCTCGCCATCGACTTGAGCCCGGCAGGCGGCGAAGGCTCGATGGAGCTGGTCTCCGGCGGCGATCGCACCGGCCCTCTGGGCTCGGGCACGGGCGGCGGCTCGGGTTCGGGCTCCGGCAACATGGTGTACGAGCCGGGCCAAACCGATTCCGACGCGCGCATCTCCGGCGCCGACCAGCCGCCGCGCTACCCGCCGCGCGCCGAGCGTGAGGGCGTCACCGGCTACGTCGATCTCATCTTCGTGGTGAGCGAGGCGGGGTTCGCCACCCAGATCACCGTGCTCAAGGAGGAGCCGCCCGGATACGGCTTCGCCGCCTCGGCTATCGAGGCGGCGCGCAAGCTCCGCTTTCAGCCCGCCATGCTCCAGCGCACCCCCGTCAAGCAAAAGGTCCGTCGCCGGATCAACTTCGAGCTATGAGCCGCGCCGCCTTCATCCCCAACTTTTTCCGCACGGCGGTGTTCGCGCTCGCGTTGGCCGCGTTCGCGGCACCGGAGGCGCGGGCCCAAACTCCGGCTCCCAAGGATACGGCGACGCCGACGGATCCCCTCATCCTCGGCAATCTGTATTACGACAAGGGCGATTGGTCCCGCGCGGCCGAACAGTACCGGTTCGTCACCCGCGACACGACCTCGTCGCTGCGCCGCGCGTATGGGTGGTTCAACCTCGGCAACTGCCACGTGCAAACCGGGTCGCTGCATCGCGCCGTGGTCGCTTATCGCCGGGCGGTTGAAGAGGCCCCGAACTTTTCGCGCGGATACCAGCTGCTCGGCGACGTGTATTTCACCATCGACGCGCTCGGCGAAGCGGTGGCCGCGTACACGCGCCTGCTGGAGCTGGAGGAGGGATCGGTGCGCGCCCGCCAAATGCTCGGCGAATGCGCGCTCAAGGGCGGCGACATCACCGGCGCGCTGCGCAACTTCGAGGCGGCGCTGAAGGTCGATCCCGACCTGCCCGAGATCTATCTCGCCATGGCCGAGAGCTACGCGCGCATCCGCGACTACGCCTCGGCGCAAAAGGTGCTGGAGGAGGCGCTGCTGCGCCTGCCCAAGCCGCTGGCCGCGGGGTACTTCTATCTCGGCCAGCTTTATGAGCTGGATGGCAAGGCGCGCAAGGCCGTGCGCGCCTATGAAGAGGGGCTCCTGCTCGAGCCAAAGCGCGCCGACTACTACGTGCGCATCGCGAGCATCCATGAGCAGGCCGGCGACGATTTCCTCGCGCTGCTTATTCTGGAACAGGGCGTCGCCGCCGGCATCCAGCGTCCCGATTTTCACTTGCGTCGCGGCGGCATTTTCTTCCGCCAGGGCCGCTTCGCCCCGGCGCTGGCCGAGTACCGCCGCTCGATGGAACTGGGCAGCCCGCAAGGCCGCATCGGCGTGGAGAATGTGGCGGCCGCCTACTTCAACGCCGGAAAGAAGAAGGAGGCCGAGGAGGCCATGGCGGGGGTGGGGGAGGAGTGAAGGATCCCCGGATTTGCATCGTCATCGTCGGCTTTGAGGACGAGCCTTCCCTGCAGGCATGCCTCGCTTCGATCCGAGCACAAACGTACGCGAATCACCGGACTCTCCTTGTCGACAACAGCGTTTCGAGGGCCTTGGAGCGTACCTTTTCGCGCGATGCGGAGCTTGAGTACGTGCGGTCGGGATCGAACCTCGGTTTTTCCCGGGGCGTCAATCTCGGCATTGTCCGATCCATCGCCTCGGATGCAGAATACACGTTGCTTTTGAATCCCGACACGGTGCTGGAGCCGGACTGCCTCGAACAACTGGTCGATGCCGCGGCCTCGCTTCCGGACGTCGGAATCGTCGGAGGTCGCATCCACTATCTCTCCGATCCCGGCAAGACCTGGTATGCCGGTGGGAAAATCGATCGCGTGACCGGTGTGGGGAAGCACCTCGTCTTGCAAGGCGAGACCCCGGTGGAAACGTCCTACGTCACGGGGTGCTGCATGCTGGTTCCCAATGCGCTATTGAGACGGATCGGCGGCCTCAAGGAAAGCATCTTCATGTACCTGGACGATGCCGAGTTTTGCATGCGCGTCCGGCGCGCAGGCTTCCGGCTTTATTACAACCCCCAGGCGCGGCTGGGCCATCGCGTGGGACCCGGATCCGATTGGCGCGGATATTCCGATCATTACCTCTACTTCAGCGTGCGGAATCGTCCGCTTGTGGCCAGTACGGTCGCTTACCGGGCGTGGTTGCATGCCATGGCGATCTCCATTGGCACGGTGAAGGCTTTTCGGTATGCGGTTGTCCCCGGGATTCGCGATCGGGGCCGGAAACTGCGAGCCATCGGGTGGGGAATTCTGGATTCGCTCACGAACGAGGCGCGCGAGCGCAAACGTTTCCCGGGGCTTTTTTCGCCTTCTTCCGCGACGCCTTCAGCTTAAGGCGAGTACGGCGCTCAGAGCGGAATGTCGTAGTTTCCGCGGAGGTAGGCGATTTTTTCCCGCAGCCAATGCTTGCGGAACAGCGCCCGGAACTCCCCCGGCGAGAGCACGGATGTGCGCAGGATGGCTCGCCGCTTCGCCGGTATCGCCGGGAGCAGGCGGAAGAAGGCGAGGTTTCCCAGCACGAACGAGAGCGGATGCCCCGACCAGATGGCCTTGAAGAGCCCCCAGGTCTTGACGAAAAAGATCGCGGGGATGAAGCGGATCAGGGCGCCTGCAGGAAAGTTCTTCAGCACGAACAGCAGAAAATTCCGTTCCGCGTAGTACAGGCTCGTGTAGCTGCGTCGGCCGCCTTGGGAAACACCTCCGAGGTGGTAGATGCGCGAGTCGGGCACGAACAGGATTTTTTCCCGGGCATGTTGAGCTCTGAACGAAAGATCCAGATCCTCGTAGTTCAGGAAGTAGTCGGGATCGAACAACCCGATTTTTTCGAGTGCCCGCCGCGAAAACACGGCCGCACCCCCGCAGGCCGCCGTGATGAAGCGCGGCTTCGAAAACAGCGAGACGGGATAATTGACGAAGGTGCAGCCCTTGCCGCACGTGTAAAGCGTATCTCCCGCGGAATCCACCTTGGTCCGGTCATGGTGCTGGATCAGGAAACTTTGAAAGATTCCCACGCCGGGATTCGCCTCAATGGCGGTGGCCAACGCCCCGAGGGCTCCGGCCTCGACTTCGACGTCGTTGTTGAGGAAATAGATGTGGCGGCCTCGGCAATGGACGTAACCCAGATTGTTGCCGCCTCCGAACCCGAGGTTCGCTCCCGCCTCGACCACGCGCACCCAAGGATGGCTGGCCCGAACATGATGAACCGAGTCGTCCACTGAACCGTTGTCGACGAGGACCACCTCGAAATCACGAAAGGTCTGCGCCGTGAGCGAGGCGAGGCAGGCGTCCAGCAACGCGCGGCCGTTGTAATTGACCAGCAGGACGCTGAAAAACGGCGCGGAATCGCTGGCGGCCATTCTCGGATCAGCCCGAATACTTGCGGTTCCGGGCCCAGTCCACGAGCGCGGGGGGCAGGTACCGGCTCATGATTTTCTCGCGCAGCGTTTCCTGGAAGTCTTCGCCCTGTCTCTGCTTGAACAGGGTCCAGTGCGCGTTGGAGATTTCTTCCTTGGGGCGGCTGCTCGAGTAGTAATAGAGCGCGATCGACTTGCGCGTCCGGTCGGGTGGACAGGCCAAGGGATTCGGGTGACCGTGGTAGGCGAAGTCGGTGGTGTTGAAAACGACAACCCGTCCGAAAAGTGGTAGAATTTTCTCGCGGCAGGCGGCCATGTCGCGATCCCACAATTCCAGATGTCCGCCGTACTCTTCCTTCCAGTCCTTGTTGAGATAGATCAGCATGTTGATGCGACGATGCAGTTTCAACCGGTAATGCCAGTTGAAGTCGGCGTGGATTTTCAAGAACCCGCCGGGAAGGATTTGATGCAGGCCCCCGCCCTCGTAGTAAGGGTCCGGAATCAGGCCCTTGATCCCCGTGAGTTCCTCGAGAAATTCGAGCACCGGAGCCGAGTTCAGATAGTGCAGAAAGCGGACGGTATTTTCCCCAAGTCCGTTTTCGACCCGGGAACCTAACTTCTTTTGGCGCGGATCATCGAAGGCGATCCAGTCGATGGTCTTGGGGGCGGGAAACTCTCCCAGCAAGCCTTCCAGCACGGATTCCGGGAACACCCCGTCCATCTGGATGTGCGGGAAGGGCGACGCAGCCTGGTATGCGTCCTTGTATCGGGACGGGTCGGATAAGATTTGCATGAGAGGGGCTAATCTACAAATGCCGCCTTGGCTGAGAGGCATGCGGACGGGAAGCGGAACCTTTTTTATTATACCCCTCCATCCAGCCGGTACTTATTTGATCATGCTGCCTAAGAACCCATGGGGCGGCATCCTGTCCCGATTAAGGACCGAGCTTCGTAAAGGCGCCGGTTGGTTTTTTCTTTCGAGCTTGTTGGCGCCTCTGATTTCTTTGCTCATGGGGCCGTTGATTCTCAGGAAGATCGGACTCGAAGAGTATGCCGTGCTGGCGTTGGGCGGATACTTCTTTTCCTTCGTGACGGTATACTACGACATGGGGACATACCCCCACCTGTTGTCGGTTTTTTCGAAGCGGGATTCGGGCAGGTTTCTAGACTTCGGAAACGCGATGGTGCTCAGGTCGATCATGCTGTTGGGCTTCTTCGGGACCTTGGCACTATGGTCGTTGATGCACCCCCGGCCCGACGCGCTGTACGCGTACCTCGCCGTATCCATGATCGGGTTGGCGTTGCCATCTCCCAATCTCGACTGGTATTTCATCGCGAAAAGGCGCTACTTCGACTTTTTCAGGATGAAGCTGATCTTCAGTATCGGCCCGCTGGTCCTGATCCTCGCTTGGTTTTTTTCCCGGCGGGAGGGCATCGTCTGGATCGCGGCGATCAACGTCGTATCCGCAGGGGCCGCCTCCGCGTATGCGATTCACGTATTGGGGTTTGGAAGAGTCCGCGACGGCGTGTCCTGCCTGTTGAGGACGTCCTGGCGAGGCGCGTTCGGGTTGGTCTTCAAGGTTTTTCCGCTCGCGATGACGCAGCTGCTGACCCCCTATTTCCTCGCCTATTCCTTGATATGGTTCTCTCGTGTCGTGACAGAAAAGGAAATCGTGGGTGCCTTCGGAATCAGCTATCGCGTGGCGATCGGATTTTCAGCGCTGCTTGCCCCGCTTTCGTTGTACATCATTTCACGGTCACAAGGTTCGGTTCGATCCATTCGATTGCGGAGGCTGCTTGGCCCGTCCCTTCTGCTCACAGCCGGCTTTGGAATCATCGGCATTGGGGTCATCACTCTTTACTTCAGGGCTTCCGGCGTGAACCCGGCATTGTACGCTTATACCGTCGAGACGTTCTCGATATTGCTCATTGCCATCTTCTTCGTGTGCCTCAGAACGGTTTACGTCAGCCGTAGTGCCGCCGAAGGTCGGTACAAGGCGTATTTCGTCATCCATCTACTGGCGTGCTTACCCACGCTAACCCTGTCCATGTGGTCACAAATCGATGTTTTGCCACGGTGGATCCCATGGCTGTCGTGTTTGCCGGACGCGTTCGCGACGGCAGGGTTTATTACCTACTTCTATTTATTCCACGACCGACCGGGACGCGGAATGAGGAGAACCAGTTGAACGGGAAGTTTCGTACCGCGACGCGGATCCGCCGGGAGTTCGGGTTCTCGGGCCTGTGGCTCGTCTTTCGCTTTCGTTTGGCCGTCTGGGTAGTCGGCCTGGCCCGTCGTCTGGTGCACTTCGATCCGAAAGGCGATCCGGTTCGGGTCGCGCTGGACGATTTTTTCTCTAATGTGAACACCATGAGCGGTCCGCGGGTCCTCGAGCTGGGGGCCTGCAATTTTTCCAGGAAAACCGCCTTCCATTCGTACTCCGAATACGTCGGCTTCGACATCCATCCGGGCCCTCACGTTGACGTCACCGGAGACATTCATCGGCTCTCGGAGTATTTTCCGGAGAACCATTTCGACGTCGTATACGCTGTCTCCGTATTCGAGCATCTGGCCATGCCGTGGAAGGCCGTCGAGGAAATCAACAAGGTGCTCAAGCCGGGTGGCACCCTGTTCATTTTCACTCATCATACCTTTCCGTTGCACGCCGAACCGTGGGATTTTTGGCGGTTCTCCAGAGAAGCCTTCCGCGTGCTGCTGAATCGCGAAACGGGATACGAGGTCTTGCGTTGCGACATGGGCCAGCCCTGCATCATTTTGTCTTTGGAAAGAGTGGAAAGCCTGTTGCGGGCTCACGATTACCTTTCTTACATGGGCGTTTCGGTGACAGCCAGGAAAATTGGCGGGGCCAGCTCCGCGTCAAACTGGGATGTCGACGCACGGGGAAGCGTTGAGGGCCTGTATCCGCTGGATGCTACGACCGCCGTGAAGGCGTCTCCGATTCTGGACTACATGACCGCAAGGCGGGTGGTCACAAAATCCGGTTCCGGAGAGCGGAAATGAGGCTGGCACGCCTTGTCTCGCTCTTCCGGACGCACGGCGTCCCGGGGGCGCTCCGGCTCATCGTATTCAGGCTCGTGATCGAGGCTGTCAAGGGGGTAAGCCTTCCAGCCCGCTTCGGCGGCGAAAAAGACGACCCCACCAACCGAATTTTCGAAGAGTTCCTCGCGCGCGCAAACGCAATCAAGGCTCCCCGCATCCTGGAACTGGGTTCCCGGAACATCTCGCACCGCCATCATTTTAAAAATCCATCCGAGTATGTCGGGTTCGACATCAATCCGGGAACTGGCGTGGACATGGTGGGGGATGCCCATGCGCTCTCACGCCATTTTCCGGCCGATCATTTCGATGTTGTCTACGCGATTTCCGTGTTCGAGCACCTTTCAAGGCCCTTGACGGTCGCGGAAGAGATTCACAAGGTGCTCAAGCCAGGCGGCATCGTATTTGTTTTCACCCATCACACGTTTCCTTTACATGCGGAACCTTGGGACTTCTGGCGGTTTTCCCGGCACGCGTTTCACGAGATGTTCGGCCCTCGTACCGGCTATGAAATTGTTTCCTGCGAGCAAGGACTCCCCTGCGTCGTCTTGCCGCTGCAAAAGTCAGAGGCAACCCGATGGACCCACCGAGTGTTGTCTTTCATGGGGGTTTCCGTGCTGGCGCGCAAACTCGAGAAACCGCAAGTAGCGGATCCCGATGTGCCGCCGCCGGAGACATATCCGGTTCAGTATTCGGACGACGTCAATGATGTGTTTATGGCGTATTGTGCCTCCCGGCGCGGATCCCGGGCGATCCGACGCCGAGGCTAGCGGCGGCGAAACGTATCGGCGACGTTCGCAGCGGCATCCGCGACGATCATGCCCACCAGGCGCAGTTCCACCGCCATTCGGGCAAACATGAACCTCGGGCCGCGGGTGGCGCGAACCACCAAATAAAGCGGCGCGATTACGATGGAGTTGAGCGCCATCAAGGATATGTGCGTCAAATAGGACCCGAGGCCTGAGTGGAGGCGCACGTAGGTCAGATAACTTTTCATGAAAATCAGGCGCCGCCAGGCATGGTCTCGCTTCTTGAAGCTCGTTCCGCCGAAGTGCGTGATCTTCTCGTCGAGTACGACGGCAACTTCGAGGCCTGCGAGGCGAAGTCGCTTGCAAAAATCCACGTCTTCCATCCAGATGAAATAGGCCTCGTTCAAGGGCGGGCTTTGCCCAAAAAGGTTTCTGCGGAAAAACAGAAAGGCCCCGGGAATTTGTTCAACGTACTGCACGCCACTCGCGGCGCGAATCCTGGCGTGGAACCAACGGACCGAAAGCCTTTTCATGAATGGAATGGCGCCTAGCACGCTTCGCATGATCACGTATTGGCCGATTGTGGGAAGATTCGGGTAAAAATCTTCGATCTGCGGTCGCCCGTCGTCACCGTGTAGCAGCGGCCCGATAGCGCCGATGCGCGGGTCGTTTTGCAGCTCACGGATCAGCCGTGGAAACGGGTTGGACAGGAAAACCATATCGGGATTGAGAACCAGGAAATAGTCTCCGGTTGCCCTCGCCCAACCGATGTTCACGGCCTTCGAAAAGCCGAGGTTCTCCCCGTTCAGGATCACCCGGACGTTTTCGTGGCGCGTGAAGGCTTCGAGGTACGCGGGGTCATTCGATCCGTTATCCACCAGAACGAGCTCGAAGCCGGATGCGGGCACGTGGGCGAAGAGCGAGGAAACGCACTCCTCCAGCACATCCCGGGAGTTCCAGGTGACGATGACGATTGAGATTAGTGGCATTGAATTTTCACGCGGCAATCTTGTAAAAGTAAGTTTAGGAGGCATGAAGCGTCAGGCCACCTTGCCGGGGAATGGCAATTTTAGGAGTTTACGGCCTCGATGATCCTCGTCAGCACGATTTCGTTTTGCTTTGCGGCACTCATTTGGATCGAGTGCGTTGTTCGGAAGTCGGATCCTTTTTCTCCGGAGCGCTTCTATCTCTTTTTTCATGCCATTGGGCTCGGCGTAGCTTTTTTGGGCCTGCATGAGGCAATGACGCCCTTTCGTCCTTTGACTTCATTGGTTTATTTTGGGAGCGCCGCAACCTTCGTGCTAGGGGTGTGGACCGTCAAGCTGTTGATGGGGGCCGGCGGGCCGCGCGTGTATCCGGATTTGAATCGTTACAACTGGAAGCTCCATCTGTGGCTCGCTTTCGCGCTTTTCGTGTTTTTCCTGGGTGGCCTGATCGTCGCGTATTCTGGCGCCGGAGAATTTCCTCTTCTTGCAAAGCGCAAAGGGGACGCCATCGGTAGATTCTTCGAAGTCAGCCTTTGGGCAAGTATCGGCTTTAGCTACGGCGGCGTCGTCGCCTATCTTTTTTTCATAGCGGTGTTTAAACGTCCCAAGCAGCGCTCATTTGTCATTGCCAGCTTGATGATGATCGTCGCGACTATTGGGTTCTTTTCTCTCGCCCTAAGCCGTAGCGGGCAGGTGTTCTTCGGGCTTTCCGCCCTATTGTTCTATCACTATGCCATACGACGCCTTTCATTGTGGAAACTGTCTTTCGCCTTTTCCGCTTTTGCCTTGCTTGTGCTTGTGACAGGGTATCAAAAGGCATACTCGTTGGCCGAGCGATATGATCTTGAGCCAGGCAGGGTATTTCAAATGGCTCTCACGATCCCGTATATGTATTTCGCCAATAATTATTGGAACCTTGATTACGCGCTGAATCGTGAGAACCATGTGCCGGAGCATCCGCAGACGTTCGGATATGCTACGGCGTCTGGGGTTATCAATTTCATGCCCATGGGATTGGGTGTAGGCATCCGCGACATGGGTGGTTTCGACGACCAGTTCAACAAGTCTTCCGTCAAGGTGCGCGGTTGGAACACTTTTCCGTACCAGTGGGCCCTTTACAAGGAGTTTCGGGTGCCGGGAGTGCTGGCGGGAGCCTTTGCTCTGGGACTTCTATTAGGATGGATGTATTGCCGAGTGCTTGCCCAACCCACCGTCCTGAATGTGGCCGCATATGCCTTTTCGGGTTATTTCATAGCAATGAGCATGTTCGGCTATTTTCCCGAAGCCTCCATATATGTATATGGGTTAATTTATGTGGTTGCGACCTGTTATTTCTGTCAGAAGCTCGTTGCAAGATCGGAAACTCCGGGCCCTAACGACGAACCCGCGTCCCCTTCTTGATATATTATCCGCCTCGGATCCAAATCAGGAAAGCGGTTGACACGCATGGCAAAAAATACGGGCTTCGGATTATTCTTGAACTTCTTCCATATCCTGATTCGAAGGAAGCGTCTCATCGTCACGGCCGTTTTTGTGCCGACCGTTATTAGCATCGTGGCGGTACTGATCGTCGACAGCACCTACAAGTCGGAAGCCTTGGTGAATCCCCCCAAGAACGAGGCGGGCGGAGGGGTCGGGGCGCTACAGGAGCTGGGCGCGGGGGCGATGGGTGGGTTGTTGGGATCCGTTCTGGGCGGAGGCGAGGCCGGAGTGGACGAGTGTGTCAGCATCCTGGAATCGACGCGGTTTGCGAGGCTGGTGATAGATAAGTTCGATCTGGAGACGTCCTACGGTTTCAAGAACAACGAAAAGCCGCGGAAATATTTTTTCTCCGATGTTCTGAAGGCCTTCCGCCGAAGGGCCGGCTATGAAATCACGGATGAGAACGCCATTCTTCTTTCCATGAAGGATACTTCCGCCGTGCGCGCGCGCGACATGGTTTTGTACATGATTCAAGCCCTGGACAGCTTGTATACCGATGTTCAAAAGACCGCCACTCGCCAGCGACTCGGATACATCGACGCTCGCTTGTCCGAGGCCGAAGCCGAAATGAAACGGCTTGAAGATTCGCTCGTCGTGTTCCAGAACAGGCATAATTTGCTGGTACCCGATGAGCAGGTCCGCATGATCCTCCAGAATGCTGCCCAAACGGAGCTGAGACTGGAGATGGTCAAGGAAGAGGCGGAGCTTGAGGCGACCCTGCGTGGAAAGGCAAGTGGTCGCTATCGCGACCTCGTCGCCCAGCAAAAGTTGCTTGAGAAGAATCTCCAAAGTCAAATCCACAGCACTCCGGGCGCCAACAGTCTGATTTTGCCGACGCAAACGCTTCCTGCTCTGGCGACGGAATATTTCCGGCTGGAAAGGGCTTATACGGTGCGGTTGGGTGTCTACAAGTTTCTAGTTCAGCAGGCGGAGATGCTCAAGCTGGATGCCAACAAGAACATCCGCGTCATCTCCATGGTGGATCCCCCGTGGGTGAACGACAAGCGCGTATCCCCGAAGCGCCGCGTGGTTGTTCAGGCGACTTTTACGATCTCGCTTCTTCTCTCAATTTTCCTCGTGGTGCTTTGGGAAGCATGGCGTCGGCATGGTGAACGAAACCCCGAGACTGCCGGGCTCGTGGCGGATATCCGACGCGATCTCTTCAGGTTTTAGCGCGCGCGGTTCTTAGGGAGTTGTGAGCCTCATGGGACAATTACGCAGTTCTTCCCCGTTTTTTCAGCCAGGGCCTCCGGCGCCCGTGGGAAACCCGGATGCCGAGATACTCCGGTTTCTCCAGGAGCGCGCCGAGGGAAAAATCCTTGATATGGGAGGCGGGCTTGGGGCCTATGCCCACGCCCTTACCAGCTTGGGACGCGAAGTCACGTTGGCGGAGTTGAACGAGGCGTGCCTGAAAAGCGCACGGAGCCTTTCGCTTCGGACGCTGGATATGAACACAACAGCGTGGAATGAGCTGGAAAAAAAATTCGACACGGTGATGCTGGTTGACGTACTAGAGCACGTTGAGAACCCGAGAATCTTCCTGCAAAATGTGGTGTCATGTGCGCGGGAAAAGGTGCTGTTGACGGTGCCATGCAATGATGATTTCAAGAAGCTTTTTGATCTCTGCCTGACATACGGTCACGTCGCCGTATCGGATCATATACAGCAATTCACGAGCAGGGACATTGCCGACCTTCTTGGCAGCCTGGGATGCGAATTCACCATCGTTCCGGGAAGCCACCTGTTTCCGGATCCAATCCTCTCTTTGCTCTACAACGAAATGTGGAAAAGCTTGAGAGGAAAGATCGCGCTTTCTTCCGTCCGCATCTTCCAGAAAAGAGGCTGGTTGCCGCGTTTGTTTCCTTCGCGAATATTCGTCGAGGCACGCTTGCGTCCGGCGATGCGTCTTCAAGCCGAGGCTGATGACGGGAGGTGGGGCGAGAACCCGAGGCCCGAGAGTCGGGAGTAGTCCGCCGTTTGGCCTGGGTCGTGTCGCGCCACGTTCCTCGTAGCCCGTCGCCAAGCCTGGCGACCCGTCAGTTCAACCCGAAGACCGTGATGACCGCGAGGGAAAGGCTGACGAAACTCAAGAGGATCGGCGTGTAAATCAGGAACTTTTGTTCCACGTTCTGGCGAACGTAGAGCACATCACCGGGCTGCAACGCGTTGCTTTGGATGGGCAGAAAGATTCGTTTCCCATCCGCGCGAATCACCTCGATTTTTCGCGGGATCTTGCTGCTGGTCAACAGGCCTGCGGACGAGATGTACTGAATGATGCGGCGATCCGCGACATGAGGCTGGAGACCGGGACCGGCAACAGCGCCGGCCACGAAAATTTCTTGGCGCGCTGGGATGACCTCGATGAATGCGCCATTTCCCGGTCGATAGTTGGTGGCGTCCCGTGCCGGAATCAGTGAGTCACGCCCTGACTTTTCGCGAACCAACACCGCAGTGTAGGGAGCGGGAGGGGCGAAGGAGTAGGACTTGAGCACCAACTCGGAAAGACTCGCTTCCGATTCTGTTTGCACGCTGAAAGTTTGTCCGTCACGCCTGACGCTTACCCAAGGCTTCGAGTAATCAATGAAGGGAACGTGAATCAGGGCGCCCTGTTCGAGGTAGGGGTTGGCTCCGAGATCCCCCATCACGTAAAACTTTTGTAGATCCGCCTTGGTGGTTCGCCCGTTCAGGGTGACCGTGATTTCGCCCTTCTGCGCGGAGGCCGCGTAGCCGCCGGCGGCTTTTACGGCATCAGTCAGGCGCGCATTGCCCGAAACCTCCAGCGCTCCCGGCGCGCTCACGGCGCCAGTGACGAAGACCCTCATGGTTTTGGGACGCGACAAGCCTACGAAGCAGTCCGAACGCCTGTACCCGGATGCAAGCTTGTTCAGAAGCTTGGCTTTTGCTTCCTTGAGCGTGAGACCTTCAAGTTGAACCGTGCCGATTCGGTTCAGGGTGATGCCGCCTTCGGGGCCAACCTGGCGTTCTAGCGACGAGGTTTCCACGTGAATCTGAAAGACATCACCCGGCCCGACCCGGTAAAGACTGTCCACGATGGGTCCGTCTCCAACATAGGGCTCGAGGTCGCTTTCAAGGGATCCGATCTCGCTTCGATCCTCAAATCCCATCAGGCCTCGATAAGAGCGGGAGCTTCCACTTCCACTTCCACTTCCACTCCCCATGGATTGCTTGAGAAGGGAAGATTCAAGGTTGATGTTGGGTTGACTTTGGCCGAAGGCATTCGAAATGGCGAAAGGCAAGGTTGCGCAGAGCATGGCACCCCGGATTATCCGGCTTACGATGTTAAGAGACATAGGCGGTCAAAATACAAAAGGGCGAATTTAAAGCGCATTGCGGGTCTGAAAATCGCACCCGCGGCACCAAAAACGCACGCAATCGCGGTTGAGATAATTCCGGTCGAAAAAATGGAGCCACTTACCGGATTTGAACCGATGACCTACTCATTACGAATGAGCCGCTCTACCAACTGAGCTAAAGTGGCGCTAAAAGGCGTCGAAGGGACGCTAAAGTAGCCAGCGTACCCGGGTTTTCCAACCGTGCGGCACCCTCCGATCCGTCGCCTTTGGCTACATTTGCACCCCTCGCGAGGGAGAAACATGGCCAATATTCAAGGTTTGCACGGTCTCCGCCCCGCCCCCGAAGTGGCGGCCCGGCTTGTCACCCCCCCCTACGACGTCATCAAGGAAGGATCCCCCCTCGAGACTCTTCTCCAGAAGAATCCCTCCTCATTCTTCCACGTCACTTTGGGGCCCAACCCGGCCGAGGCCTTGTCCCTCCTTCAAAAGCAGCGGGTCCTCATTCCCGACGAGGAAGCCAGCTTTTATGTGTACGAGCAGACCTGGAACGGCGGGGGTCGCCTCGGGTTCTTCGCGGCCGTGGAGGTTTCCCAATACGCCGCCGGGAACGTCATCCGGCACGAGAAGACGTTTGACGAAAAGGTGAAGGGGCGTCTTGCGGTCACGCGTGAGACAGGGTACACCCTGGAGCCCATTTTCCTGCTGACGCGCTCGGCCATCGGGCCCGTGCTGCGTCGCGTGAGCGAGGCGGGCAAACCCCTGTACGAGTTCTCCAGCGACTTCAAGCAGCTCAACGACCTGCACGGCATCCACACGCGGGTATGGCGCGTTCCCGAGGATTCGGCGGACGGCGCGGCTTTGCGTGAAGTAGTGGCGCAAAATCCCCTGTACATCGCCGACGGCCATCACCGCTATCACGCGGCGCTGCTCGGCGGTCAGACGCACGCCATGGCCTACATCGTCGAGGACGCGCGCATCCTGGCCTACAACCGCGTCATCAATGGGAAGGTTCCCTTCGCGCAGGTGAAGGCGCAGCTCAACCTCGAGCCTGCTGCCGAGTTCGCGACTCCCGAACACCACGCTTTCTGCATTTACACGAAGGAAGGCGCGTTCACGCTCAAGGCGAAGAATGTGCCCGCCGACGTGGTCGGCCGCCTCGATTGCTCCATCCTCGAAAAGGAGCTGTATCCGCACCTGGGCGTGGAGCACTCGATGATCCTGAAGAAGGAGCACTTCGACTACTATCCCGAATGGGATCTTGCCACCATGAAGAAACTGGTGGACGATGGGGAGTACGACTTGGCGGTGGCGTTGCACCCCGTGTCGCTCGACGAGCTGATGGCCGTCGCCGACGCAGGGCTGAAGGACGCCAACGTGGTGATGCCCGAGAAGTCGACCTTCTTCGCGCCCAAGATCCTGTCGGGGATCATTCTTTATAAACACGCTTACAAGGCGTAGAGGTTCGCCGGGCTGCGACCTTCGCGATGCGGCGTCGGCCTGCGTCGCGATACTCCAGTATCGCTCCTCGGTCCTCCTGGCCTCGCTTGGTCGGAGCTCCGGCGTCTTCGTTTTGGCCTCTGACGGATGCTGTAGAACCCAAAGTTCGCGAGGATCAAAAGAAAAAGCCGCCCGATCGGGCGGCTTTTTCTTTTGCGTGCTTAGCGTTCTTTTACGGTCGACTCGCCCACGTCAGTCCGGAATCCGCAGCACGATCTTACCCGTCTGCGCGCCCGCGTCCATGCGGGCGAGGGCGGCTTCCACGTCGGCGAGGTCGTAAATCGAGTCCACGGGCGGGCGCAAATCGTGCCGCGCCACAAAGTCGAGCATCTCGGCGAAGTCGCGCGGCGAGCCCATGGCGGTGCCGAGGATTGAGAGCTGCTTGAAAAAGGCCTTGCGCATCGGCACCTCGCCCGCGCCCAAGGTCGCGCCCAGGAACACCAGCCGCCCGCCCGGGCGTAGCGCGTCGCAGACCTCGGGCCACACCGCACCGCCGGCGCTGTCCACGCACAGGTCGAAGATCCCGGCCTGCGACGCGAGCTTCTGGCCCCAGCCGGCCTCGCCGTGCAGGATGCCGCCGGCGGCGCCGTTTTTCTTCGCCGCCTCGATCTTGTCCGTGGAGCCCGAGGTCACCCAGACTTCCGCGCCCGCGGCGCGCGCGAAGCGCAACGCCCATTGCGCCACGCCCCCGCCGATGCCCGGGAGCAGCACGCGCTGGGCGGGTTGTCCAGCGCGCGCGGCATCCCTCAGCCCGCCGCGCCGGAACAGCGCGCGATGCGCGGTGAGCCCGGCCAGCGGCAGGGCGGCGGCTTCCTCCGCCGTCCATCCCGTCGGCGCGTCGTGAAGCTGCGTGACGGAGACGCGGATGCGTTCCGCAAAGGTCCCGTTGTCCGGAACGCCGAGGATGCGCCACGACGCGCCCGGAGCCTCGTCCGATGCGCCCCAGTCGAGCGACGGATTGATGACGACCTTATGCCCGAGCCATGCATCGTCCTCGCGCGACCCCACGGCTTCTACGATACCGAACCCGTCGGAGCCGGGAATGCAGGGAAGACCCGCCATTTTTCCATACGCGCCCTTGCGGATCCACAAGTCCCGGTGATTGAGCGCGGCGGCCTTGAGGCGCACGATCGCCTCGCCCGCGCGCGGCATGGGAGTCTCCACCCGCTCGATGGCAAGCGGCTCGCCTTCCTTCTTCAGGATTGCCGCGAGATGCGTTTTCATCTCAGTCGATCTTGGGCGCGCGCCAGAGATCGGGCGTGCCGAGCTGCGCAGCCCCCGCGGCCTTTGCGTAGAGGAACAGTTGCATGCGGTATCCCGTGAGCCAGCGATAAGGATAGTGGATGAGCGCGTCGGCCTTGCTCAGCGTCTCGCCCCACGGAAAGCTCATCGTGCCGTGCACGAGATCCTCGGGGTTCGCGCCGCGGAGCGCGAGATCGACCTCTTCCGCTTGCCGACGCATCTCGCGCACGAAGTCGGACGCCGGCATGTCCTTCGCCATCTCCATCGCGGGGGGCGTGGCGTTCCAGTCGCCCGCCACGATGCGGATCACGCCGTTGCGCGGCCCCTTCGACAGGTACTTGAGCAGCTCCAGCGTGTTGCGCTGCGCGGGCGAGGGGCGATATTCGAGGCCGCCCGCGGGCAGCTTGTCGAACAACGCAACGCAGATCTCGGTTTCGGTCTTCCAGAATCGGATCAAGGAATCGAGGGAGAACATGGGGGGGCCTCTTTGTGGGAGATGCTTCGTCGTTGGTGGTTGGTAGTTGTTAGAGGAAAGTTAGGGCGGGAGGGTGCTCGCCGAATTATGGGAAAAAGAAACGTACCCGTGTCATGCGATGGCCCGCTTTCGCGCCGCCGTGTCCATCGCTTCCAGCGCGCGCTCGATCACGTCGGCGGTTGCGCCGGGTCGCGCGGCGCCCTCGGCCAGCGCGGTGCGCCAGGCCTTGGCGCCCGGCGCGCCGAGGAAGAAGCCGTGCAGATGCCGGGCGATGAAGTGCAGGCGCTCGCCTTCGGCGAGTCGCGCGCGCACGTAAGGGATGAACGCGCGCACCACGTCCTCCGCCGTGGGCGGCGCTTCCGTCGCGCCGTGAAAGCGGCGATCGATGTCGGCCAGCATCATCGGATCGCGATAGGCTTCGCGGCCGATCATCACGCCGTCGAGTTCGTGGAACCAAGGTTCCGCTTGGTCCAGCGAGACGATGCCGCCGTTGATGACGAACTGGAATTCGGGGAAGTCCGCCTTCAGGCGCCGCACCGTCTCGTAGTGCAGCGGGGGTTTCTCGCGATTTTCTTTGGGCGAAAGACCCTTGAGCCACGCTTTGCGCGCGTGCACGGCGAAGAAGGTACAGCCGCCCTCGGCTACCGTGGCGACGAAGCGGGTCAGTTCCTCGTACGAATCCTTGTCGTCGATGCCGATGCGGTGCTTCACCGTCACGGGTGTGTCCGGCCCTGCACCGCGCACCATCGCCTTCACGCAATCGCGCACCAACTCGGGCTCGGCCATGAGGCAGGCGCCGAACTTGCCCGACTGCACGCGGTCGCTGGGGCAGCCGCAGTTCAGGTTGATCTCGTCGTAGCCGAGCTTCGCACCCAGTTCGGCGCAGCGCTCGAGCTCGTCGGGATTGCTGCCGCCGAGCTGCAGCGCCACAGGGTGCTCCTCGGGCGAGTAGGCCAGAAGGAACTCCTTGCGCCCATGCACGATGGCGGGCGCGGTGACCATTTCGGTGTAGAGCCGCACATGCCTCGACACCAACCGCGCCAGAAAGCGGAAATGCCGATCGGTGCATTCCATCATGGGGGCGACGGAGATGTGTTTTTCGATGAGGGCCATCTAAGACAATGATAAAATGATGGAAAGATGGAACGATGGGTGCGGATTCGACGCCGGGAAGGAAGTAATCTCTTGACCCGGCTTCATGCCATCATTGCATCATTTCATCTTTCCATCATTCTGCGCTATCCCTACGAAGCGTTCTTCGGCCCCAACCCGCTCGCCAACCAGATGCTCAGCAGCAGTCCCGCCGCGGCAATCCAACCCACCAGCCCGTAGCGGTGGAAGCGGCCGTCCGCGCCCTGCACCAGGATGAGGCCCGCCGTGAGACTGGCCGCGCCCGAGGCGATTTGCTGCAGCGCGGTGTTGATGCTCATGAACCCTCCGCGCAGGCGCGGTTCCACCGCCGTGGTCAGCAGGGCCATGCCCGGCGCCGAGCGGCCCGAAACCAGCACCATGAACAGCACCGTCACGGGAAGAGCGACGGCGAGGCCCCAGGGCCCGAGATGCGTCATCGCCAGCACGGGCGCGATGGCCGCCACGCTCACCCAGGCGTACACGCGGAAAAGTCCGTGCTTGTCGCCCAGTTTTCCGAAGCCGCGCAGCGTGAAGAAGGTGAAGAGCCCGCCTGCGAAGAACAGCCACGGCAGCTGCTCGTTGGCCACGCGCGCGTTCGCCACCACGTAGGTGCTGATGTACGGGATCACCAGAAAGGTGGAACCCATCATGGCGAAGGTGAAGGCGAACGCGCGCCAGTGCTTGGGGCGGGCGAGGATGGCGCCGAAGTCGGCCAGCGCGCCGTACGCGTGCGCCGACTCGGGGCGGCGCATGCGCGGAAGCAGGCGCAAGCCCGCCGCCCACATGATCAGCGAAAGCGCCGAGAGCGCGAGGAAGGGAAGCTGCCAGCCGAAGTGATTGGAGAGGTACAGGCCGATCGGCACACCCGCGATGGACGCCACCGAGAAGGCGGTCATCACCAGACCCATCGCCGCGCCGCGGCGTTGCAGCGGAATCACGTCGCCGATCATCGCGAACACCGTGGCGACCATCACGCCCCCGAAGCCGCCCGAGACGATGCGGCCCACCATCAGCGCGTGCTCGCTCGGCGCGAAGCCGCAGAGCAACGTGCCCAGGATGAATCCGAGATAGACCACGAGCATGGTGATCTTGCGGTCGAATCGATCCAGCAAGAGCGCGGCCAGAATGCCGGCGATTCCCGCGCTGAACGTGTACGCCGACACGATGGAACCGAAGGCGGAGGGCGAGAGCGAAAAGTCGTGCATCAGGCGCGGACCCATCGGCATCAGGATCATGAAGTCCACGATGTGAGTGAACTGCATGCAGGCGAGCAGAATGAGGAACGCGCGCTCGCGCTTCGCGTCCGGAAAGAAGGACATTTCCTGCCCGGGATTTGCGGGGGCGGAGTGGGCGTTCATGGGGCCTCGGTTTCGGATCGGGGAAGGGGAGCGGGGAACGATAAAAATCGGAATAAGGAGGAATGAAAAAGGGCGCTCCCGGGTAAAAGAGCGCCCCGCAGGCATGAGGCGAGCCTCGTTCCCGCTGATTCCGGTTACTTCTTCTTGGCAGGCGTGGGGGCCGGGCGCACGCCCTCGAACGCGAGCACCAGCTCGACCTCGGGAGCCACCACGAAGCCGCCGCTCTCCATCACGCTGCTCCACTTCAGGTTGTAGTCGAAGCGGTTGACGCTGCCCTTGGCGGTGAACGCCGCGCGTTCGTTGCCCCACGGATCCTTCGCGAGGATGCCGGTGCCCTTGACCTTCAACACGATTTCCTTGGTCACGTCGCGGATGGTGAGGTCGCCCACCAGATCCGCCGTGCTGTCGGCCATGTTCACGTTTTTCACGGCCTTGCTGACGAACTTGATCTCGGGGAACTGCTCGGCGTTGAAGAAGTCGTCACCCTTGAGGTGGTTGTCGCGGCGGGCGTTGTTGGTGTTGACGCTGGCGACCTTGATCACCGCCGAGCCGGTGGTGGCGCCGACGTTCTTGGGATCCACGTTGAAGGTTCCCGAGAACTCGCCGAACGAGCCGGTGACCGTGGAGATGCCCATGTGCTTGACCTTGAACACCACGTCGCTGTGGGCGGCGTCGATTTGGTACTCGGCGGCGTGGAGGGTGGAGGCGCCCACCAAGGTCATCATGGCGACGAGCGTCAGGGAAGTGGCGGACTTAAGGAGAGACATACGGGTTTCCTTTGCTGAAAATAAGGGCCGGTACCCCCGGCCATACCGTTAATATATAAACTATCGTGGAAAGAACAAATATTGCGACATTGTATCGAAAAATGGGGAAAAACAGGGGGTCCTGGGTCAGATCGCCAGTTCGATGCCGACCGGGCAGTGGTCGGAACCTGTCACGTCGGCGAGGATGAAGGCGTCCTTCACCCGGGAGAGCAGCGAGGTGCTGACGAAGAAGTAGTCGATGCGCCAGCCCACGTTGCGCTCGCGCGCCCGCGACTGCATGTCCCACCAGGTGTATTGCTCGCGCAGGTCCGGGTGCTTTTCGCGGAACACGTCGTGGAACCCCGCGGCGAGAAAGCGATCCATCCACGCGCATTCCTCGGGGAGGAAGCCGGAGATCTTGCGGTTCTCCTTGGGGCGGGCGAGGTCGATGTCCTTGTGCGCGGTGTTCACGTCACCGCAGACGATCACATTCTTGCCCTGCTTGATGAGCCCTTCGCACATCTTCTGGAAAGCTTCGTAGAAGTCCATTTTATAACGCAGGCGCTCCTCGCGCGACTTGCCGTTGGGGAAATACACGTTGAAGAGGATGAAGTCGGCGAACTCGGCACGCACCACGCGACCCTCGCCGTCGGTTTGCGGAAGTCCGAGGTCACAGGCGGTGGCGATGGGCTTTTGCGGGCTGTAAACCGCCGTGCCGGAATAGCCCTTGCGCGCGCCGGAGCAGAACGTCCAGTGTCCGTCGGGGAGATCCTTGAGGCTGGCGATCACCTGGGACTCCTCGGCCTTGGTCTCCTGAAGACCCAGCACGTCGGGCTTATGTTCGAGCAGAAAATCGCGAAAATTTTTCTTGAGCACGGCGCGCAGGCCGTTGACGTTCCAGGAGATGAGGCGGAGGGAGGATGGCATGGGGGGAAAATAGAAAGCGGAAAGCTGAAATCAGAAATATGAAATCGGAAATCAGAAAACGAAAAAACTGCCCTTATGTAATCCACCATTGGCCATCAAAACGGTGGAACGATGCTGCGTTTCCTTTCCCATTTCCTATTTCCCATTTCCTATTTCGGAAGCCCCAACCCGAACCTCAGTTTCGGCCAGTTGCGCAGCAGGCGCTGCGCCCCCCAGGCAAGCGCGTAGCTCCCGGCGAGCACGAGGCCGGCGCGCAGGAAGAACGTTCCGATGCCCATGCCGGTCAGGAACAAATCGACCAGCCGCAACACGTGCGTGTGCGCGAGATACACGAAGAACGAGAACGGGGTCACCCACGTGAACAGCCATTGCCAACGCGGGGCGTCGTGGATGCGGGCCTTGAGCCAATCGCGATGCTTGAGCAGGAGCAGCAGGGAGGCCGCGCAATAGATGAGCACCACCCAGCGGTTGAAGTGGTCGGCATGCGCCAGTTGCTTGCGCAACACGGCGGTGTTGATCCAGAACTCCACGGTGACCAGCGCGAGCGCGGCGACCCAGAGGCCCCAAATCGTCCCCGCCCCAAGCCGGCGCATCGTCCCCGAGAGCCAGCCGGGGTTCCACGCGGCGTGCATGCCGGCCGCGCAGTAGAAGAAGAAAAAGACGAGGAGGTAGGAGTAGAGCGGCGGGAGACCCAGCCCGAACGGATGGAGGATGGCCTCGATGGGCGACATGATCAGAAGCTGCGGGACAAGCGCGGCGACGAGGAACCACCGGTGTCGCGCGAGGCGGAACACGAACGGGAACACCAGGTAGAACTGGAAGATGACGATGAGGAAGTAATACTGGTAATCGAAGCCGCGGAGGAAGAGCAGATCCGCCGCCTGCCCCAGCGACCACCCGGGCGCCTCGCGCCAAGGCAGGCCCGCGAAGAAGGGCGCGTGGCGGAACGAAGTGAGCGCCGACCACAGGAAGAACGGCGCCATGATGCGGGGCAGGCGGCGGCGGTAATACTGGCCGAGCGGCAGGGGCTTCGCGAGCTGCTGCAGCGTCAGCCCATACCCCGAGAGCAGGAAGAAGGCGGGCACGGTGAAGCGCGAGAATTGGTCGAGCAGCATCGCGACCGCGCCGGGCGACAGGAAGTCGTGGCGCGCGTAGAAGTCGCGCACCCAGATGTTGACGCAGTGGGTGATGATGACCACCGCGCTTGAGGTGCTGCGGAGGAGCTCGCCGTCGCGGCGGGAAAGGAAGGATGGCGTCGAGGCGGTCACAGAGCTTCCGGAAAGGGTGCAAAAAGGACCCGAAACGGCGCGGAAATGTAGTAGGGGCCGCAATTCGGTCTAAAGGCCTCATGACTTCGGCTCACGAACCGCCCTGAAGCCAGAAATTCCGCCCCCACAGACCCTTCCCGGGGGCTCGCGCCTTAAACCCGAATCAAGGCAGCATCAATTTTCCGGCGCGGCACGGAGCGCCACGCCATCGAGCCAGGCGCGCAAGCCCGGCGCGCCCGCGAAGCCACCGACGTCATCCAGGCGGTATTCGGCGCGCGCGGCGCCTGCGGGAACGACCAGTTCGCCGACGGCGGACCGAATGAGTCTGCCGTCCGCGCCGTAGAGATCGAGCCGCAGCGCATGCGCGCTACCCGGCGCCGCGGACGCGGGCAGGGCGAACGCGCGGCCACCCACCCGCAATCGCGGCGCGGCGCCGGGTTTCGGGGCGACGGCCACGGGCGCGTTCACCGAGAAGCGCAACAGGGTGCGCAACGTGGTCGTTCCTTTTGAGGCCTTGGCGCGCAGGATGTATTCCCCCGGTGCCGTGCTTCCCGGATTCCACGCAAACTGTCCCGACGACGAGAGCGTTCCTCCGCTCGGCGCAGTCAACGCGGCAAAGGTGAACCCGGACTGCGACCCGGTGGAATCCGCCACCCCGAGGGAGTAGTTCACAGGGAGCCCCCCCGCCCAATTTGTCTTGTTGCTGTCGGACACGGTGATGCGCGGCAAGGTTCGCAAGTAAAAGTCGAGGCCCTTGGCGACGTCGAGTCGTCCACCCGTCTTGACCTTGCCGGCGAGCGCGGGTTCGGTCACCACGCCCGCGAGCATCAGCGAGCGCGTGAACGGGACGCCGGTTCGCTTTGTCGCGAGGCGCATGAGGGCGGCATAGCCCGCAAAATAAGGAGACGCGAGCGAGGTGCCGCCTGTGGTCACGTACTTGCCCTGATTGGCGGGGCTCTCGTCGGCGTACAGGACTTCGAGGTCGTCGATGCGGATGACGCGGTTGGCCGTGGAGCCCGTGCAGGATGTGCCCACGCAAGCTTGAAAGCGCAGGCGGAACAAGGTGTCGTCCACGACACCGAGGTTGAAGGAGACCGTCTGGTTCGTCACCGTGCTTCCGACGTTGCCCACCTCGGTCCACGTGGTGGAACCTTTGAACTGCACGTCGGCATAGAGTCTGTCGGTGGTGCCTGCGGGTTGGTAGGTGAGGCGGAAGCGCAGGAGTCCGCCATTGCGACCCCGCAAGTTCAGCGTGTCCTTCGGCATGGCGGTCGCGCCGTTTCCCGAGATCCATTTGAGGCTCTTGCTTCCCGTGAGGGAGTCAAACGCGACTTGGAACACGCCGTTCGACATCGTCCAGCGCGTGGAGTCGAAGGCTTCGAAGGTTTCCTGATAGAGCGAGATGGCGGGCGGAATCGTGGTGGTGGTGATGTCCGCTCCCGGCGCGGCCAGATCCACGGTGGCGCCCCCGTAGTTGGAGAAGCCCGGAAGTCCGCCCGCGGGTGTGTGGGCCGCGACCACATAGACATTGTCGAAACCGTACGAGCCCGGCTGCCGCGAGTTGGAGTCCAGGTTCAACCCTTCGTTGGCGGAGGCCGCGGCCACGATCACGCCGCTGTCCCGCGCCACGATGAACGCGTTGCGAAGCGTGGTGTTGGTCGTGGTGCCGCTGATGCCGATGCTGAAGTTGATGACGTCCGCCTTCATGGCGGCGGCGTATCGGATTCCGTTCGCGATGTCGTTGCTGTTGCCGAACCCCGCCGTGCCCAGCACGCGGATCGGCAGGATGCGCACGCGCGGCAGCATGCCCGCGACGCCGATGCCGTTGTCGGCGAGGGCGGCGATGGCCCCGCCCGTCTGCGTGCCGTGGCCGTGGTAATCGCGCGGCTCGTTGTCGGCATCCACGAAATCCCAGCCGCGCACGTCGTCCACGTAGCCGTTGCCGTCGTCGTCCACGCCCGCGACGCCGTTCGCCTCGCGCGCGTTCACGAACCAGGTTCCCTGCAGATCCGGATGCGCGAAGTTGTAGCCGGCGTCGAGCACGGCGACTACCAGCGAGTCGCCGCCGTCGAGCTTTTCCCACACCCGCGTCATGCCGATGTCCACACCCGCGACGGCGCCGGGCAAGCTGCCGGTATTGCGTAGCGCCCACTGGGCCGTGGTCTGCAGCGCGACATCGTTCGGGTAATACTCCGCGGGCAGCGCGATGGCGTCTTCCTCGATCTCACCGCCGGCGATTTCTTCGAGGCGCAGGCGCGTGCGCTTTCTCCCCGACAGGCGCGGGTCGCCTCCGTGCTCTCCCGCGAGCCGTTCGGCGAGCCGCGACGAAAGCGTCAGCACGTCGCCGCGCACCCGGAAACCCTCGACACCCGCGATGTTCACGGAATCGCGCGGCCGTTTGCGCAAGAAATCGAGCACGCGTTCCCGCTTCTGCGGATCCGCGATGACGTAGCGCGGCGGGGCGAAGGAAGCGGAGAGCGCGAGCTCGGCCGCCGATTGACCCGGCGGAATCTTCCCGCCGGAAACGCTTTGCGCATGGCCGCTTGCGGCCGCGAAGGACAGGACGAACCCCAACAAAGTTGAAACGCGGGTCACATCCATAATTTACGCGGAAGTGGGGATCTTGGTTTGGGGAAAAGCCCTGTTTCGGGGACGCTTTGTGTTCATTCCCCTCCCGTGCGCGAATCCGACGGATTGCGGGGGTTGTAGATTTGCCCCGATGAAAACCGGCGTTTTGCTTTTGAATCTCGGCAGCCCGGAGGCGCCCACGGCCGCGGCCGTGCGCCCTTACCTCCGTGAATTCCTCTCCGATCCGCGTGTCATCGACATTCCCGCGCCCCTGCGCTGGTTGCTGCTCAACGCGTTCATCCTTCCTTTCAGGCCTCGCAAGTCCGCGGAGGCTTACGCCAAGGTGTGGACACCGGAGGGCTCCCCTCTCCTCATGCACAGCCGCGCGTTTGCGAACAAGCTCTCCGCGCACCTGGGCGATCGCTATCGCGTGGCGCTGGGCATGCGCTACGGAAAACCTTCCGTCGCCGCGGCGCTCGATGAGCTCTTGAGCGAACCCGTCGGCGAGATCGTGATCGTTCCGCTGTATCCTCAGTACGCGTCCTCGAGCACCGGCACCGCGGTCGAGGCCGCGCTGCGCGCGCTCGCGCCGCGCTGGAACCTACCCGCGATTCGCACCGTGCCCGCGTTCTTCGATCATCCGGCGTACCTCGCCGCCATGGCGGAGAACGCCGCGCCGCGCCTTCAGGCATTTCGACCCGATCACGTATTGTTCAGCTATCACGGCCTGCCCGAGCGGCAGATCCGCAAATCGGAAGGCGCGGCGGGCCATTGCCTCGCCGCCGACGATTCGTGTTGCGCATCGCTCGATGCGCGCAACGCCTTCTGCTATCGCGCGCAAAGCTTCGCCACCACGCGCCTTCTCATCGCGCGTCTCGGCCTCGATTCCACGCGCGTCTCCACCGCGTTCCAGTCGCGGCTCGGGCGCACGCCGTGGATCCGCCCCTACACCGACGAGCGCCTCGTGGAACTCGCGCGCGCCGGCGTGCGCCGCCTTGCGGTGTTCTCGCCTTCCTTCGTCGCCGACTGCCTCGAAACGTTGGAAGAGATGGAAATTCGTGGCGCGGAAACCTTCCGTGCGGCCGGCGGCGAAGCCTTGCAGCTGATTCCGGCCCTGAACGCCGGGGATGCCTGGGTGCGCGCCGCCGCCGAAATCCTGGCCCCTGCCACCCCCCACCCCCTCGGGTAGCCCTTTTTCGGAAATTTTTTGCGTTTTTTTGCGGCGGGACCATTGACGACCCGCTTTTCCTCAATTAACTTATCCCTCCCCTTTGACGAAGGCCCTTGCGGCCTTCCCGAACGGGCCTCAACCCTTCGCGGTTGAGGGCACCTTGACAGTCCAAGAGCGAGCAAGGAGAAGGCGGAAAGCCTTTTTCGCCGATGTCCGCAAGGGTATCGGTGGATGGGCCCTCGGTTTTGCCGGGGGTCAAAGGAAAGCCGCGGAAAAGGCGTGAACGCATGAGGGGTCTTGCTGCCCCGAGGCGATTCATGGCCTGCCATGAGGAGGAAAGGCCTCCCATGGAGCAGTCTCCGGAAATACAGAGTTTCGAACAGAGACAATACAATCAGCAAGCCAGATAGATCTTACGGAGAGTTTGATCCTGGCTCAGAACGAACGCTGATGGCGTGCCTCATACATGCAAGTCGAGCGCGTAGCAATACGAGCGGCGAACGGGTGAGTAACGCGTGAACAATCTGCCTTGAAGTGGGGGATAACCATTCCAACGGATGGCTAATACCGCATAGGATTTGGGGACGGCATCGTCCCTTCATGAAAGCAGCAATGCGCTTCAGGATGAGTTCGCGTCCCATTAGCTAGTTGGCGGGGTAACGGCCCACCAAGGCGACGATGGGTAGCCGGCCTGAGAGGGTGTCCGGCCACATTGGGACTGAGATACGGCCCAGACTCCTACGGGAGGCAGC